>JAZKJV010000473.1:0-295119 GCA_037367405.1 Ottelia alismoides | reverse complement strand
TATAAAAAAATATGGTATCTCCAAGCAATAATTGGTCGACTAGTGTCCCTAGTCGGAATTAGTCGGTACTCCGGTCGGCCATCCCACTGACTAGACTAGCCGGACCTACTAGTCGGGCCAATCGGGCGACGTTTACAACACTGTTACAACATACTGATGATGCTATCTTCTTCGGGGAGGGAGGATGGAGCTGTGAGGTTAAAAGGCTATCGATTTTGATTGAGATCTTTGAGAGGTTTTTGGCTCGCAGATTAACAAGGCAAAGTACTCCTTTGTTTTGTTTGGTTTGGATGCTAATATGACCGAGACTGTCCGAGGTTGTGCTGGGCATACTTGGGTTTTTTTGCCTAAATGTACATGGGTTTGACATTGATTACGATCTGAATATGTAGTGGTGATTGGTTGCCCCTGTTGGAGAGGATGGAACATAAGCTAGTTGGGTGGAAGGTCAGATGTCTTTCTAGGGGTAGGTGGCTAACCCTTCTCAAGTTAGTCCTATTGTCCATTTGTATTTTCTATTTGTTGATGTACTGATAACTTTGTAGGATCCATCTACACTTGGAATGTATGATGTAGAGGTTATTCAGAACCATTTTTTTTTGAAACTCAAAAAACGGGGGACGCACTCGATGGTGCTCACCCCAGATTTATTAATAGAAAAGTAAAGGGAAAAAGAGAGACTTACAGTGGGTGGATACAAAGGGTAAAAGGAAAAGAAAGAGCTCAACCAAGATCGGACGGTACCACAAACCGATACCCCGACAACCCCAAGAAACAATTAAACAACAGACCAGTCACCGACCAACCGAGAAGCTGAAATGAGGACATTTTCCGAGTAGAATCTCTGGCCAGAAAACAACGCCTCATTCCTAGAAGTCCAAATGCACCACAACCGAGCGATAGCAGAGAGGATGTCGTTCCTACACCTAGCCCGCGAGCGAACCAATCAATCACAGAAGGAAGCGGAGTCCGTAACGTCAAGCCAAGGCAGATCCGCCCAAATGACACGCGAAGAGCCGCAGCGGAAGAAGAGGTGGTCAATAGTCTCATCATCCAGGTTGCACAGACCACAAGTAGGCGAAGCCGAAGGGAAAAGAGCGGCACACCTGTTGCGAGTAAGGAGTCGCCCACGACGGAATAACCAGAGGAAGATGCCAATCCGCTCAGGAACCCGGAGTCCCCAAAAGAATTGACAATCCCGGAGCAGCAAATCATCAACCACAGCCAAGGCCGGTAGAAGGGCCCTGTAAGCAGCACGAACAGAGAAAGGACCATCCTTCCAGCAAAGGTGATCACGACCCACCAAAG
Source organism: Ottelia alismoides (assembly GCA_037367405.1). Classification (NCBI taxonomy): domain Eukaryota; kingdom Viridiplantae; phylum Streptophyta; class Magnoliopsida; order Alismatales; family Hydrocharitaceae; genus Ottelia; species Ottelia alismoides. The sequence goes on along the minus strand of JAZKJV010000473.1, from coordinate 293,811 downwards.
GCGAGGGCGAGACCGCAAGGATCTCCAGAAGAGCCATAAACTCCAATTGCCGTTGATCAGAGAGGTTGGCCACAAAGGTAGGCCCCCAAGCAGCACCATCCCAATAAGAACCCACCCTCACGTCAGGGTCATCAACCAGCGCGAATAACCGAGGGAAGGTATCCTTAAGAGGCCCCCTACCGGTCCAATCATCGCCCCAAAAATGAGTGAGGGAGCCATCGCCCAACTTCATGACAAAACGAGCACGGTTGCGGGCCAAAGCGTTACCAATATCACGAGAGAAGTGAGAGGAAGATGCCAAAAAGCGGACATCCGTATCCAGCGCCAGACTTCGGTCGAACCCAACAGCCATTCTTAAGAAGTTAAGCAACAAATTATCCTCCGGCCCGCAAAGACGAGAGACCCATTTAAGAAGAAAAGCCTCATTTACGATAGCCAATCTCCTCACCGCCAACCCGCCCTCCTTCTTTGGCCGAGTCACATCATCCCAAGCAACCAAGGGAACGCCGCTACGCACAGACCCCTTCTTGCCCCAAAGAAAAGTCCGCATACAAGAATCCAATCGTCGACGAATCCCCTTAGGCATCCCCTTCACAGAAAGGAAGTAGATAGGCAGAGAAGAGAGGACCGATTTGAGGAGAACCAGGCGCCCGCCCCGAGAGAGGAGAGCGGCACGCCAGCCAGCCAAGCGGGCAGCCATGCGATCCAACAACAGCTGCCAATCCCTTAAGCGAGCCCGGCCAATAGACAACGGAAGCCCAAGATAGTCCAGGGGAAGAGCACCCACCGTACAGCGCAAGATCCTCGAGCAAGCATCAACCTCCGCCGTGGAAAGAGAAAAGGGGACCATGGAGGACTTATTATAATTGATGAGAAGCCCAGAAGCCTCGCTATAGAGCTCCAAGGTGGTCGCCATACCCGCAATATTCGACTCGTCGCCTTCAATAAAACAAATTGTATCATCCGCGAACTGAATAATCGGCAAAGAAAGGGGCCCCAGCGAGCAACCACGAGACAGGCCAGCAGCAACCACGTTGTTAACCATTGTGGAGAGAACGTCCGCGGCCAAGACGAAAAGCAAGGGGGCGAGGGGACATCCCTGCCGAATACCCCGGCGGGGCTGGAAGAAACCCCCCGCCAATCGTCCATTGAGCATAACCGACAGAGATGCCGTGGAAACACACCGACGCACCCAGGAAATCCATAACGGGGGGAATCCCCGCCTCTTAAGGACAGACCATAAAAAACGCCAATCAATAGAGTCATAGGCTTTAGAAAAGTCGATTTTCCACAGGATTCCCCTAGTGCCGCGCTTGTGCCAAGCATGAATAATTTCGGACGCCACCGCATAGCAATCACCAATTTGTCTGCCCTTAATAAAAGCCGCCTGGGAGGGCGAGATAAGCGAATCAAGAAGCGGGGCCAATCGGCGCGCCAATACCTTAGCAATGATAAGATATATAGCATTTGAAATGGAAATAGGCCTGAAATCCTCAATCCGGGTGGCAGAGGGGGACTTTGGAATGAGAGCAATAATAGATTTGTTGAGCTTGTTGAAGCCGTTATTACCAGCACAAAAATCGTGAGCAACCGCCAAGACGTCCTGAGAGAGAATATCCCAAAATTCCTTATAGAAAAACACGGGGAAGCCATCAGGCCCAGGGGCCGCATCAGAGTTAAGAGACCAGACCGCCTCTTTCAATTCCTCCAAAGAAATCTGACGAGAAAGGATATTAGCATCCGCCTGAGGGAGCATCGCAGCTCCCCTCCCTGACCACCGCCAAAGGCGCGATGACCTGCGCCCATACCACTCCTTAAAATAGTCCGAGACAGCGACACCCAACTCCCGCTCCCCCTGAACCTGAGAATCATTGATGAGCACAGAAGATATAAAATTAGATCGCCGGCGACCCGAAGCAACCCTGTGAAAGAACGCCGAATTCGCGTCACCCTCCTTTAACCAACGCAACCGAGAACGTTGGCGCCATTCAATCACACGCTTACGATCCTCCAGCCTGACCCTGTCCAGGGCATTAGCGCGAGCCAGCAACCCATCATGATTCAGATCACGATCGTTCTCAATACGGTCGAACCGCAAAATCACTTCCTCAGCCTCCACCCGGGTGGCAATGCGAGCTGAGCGAGAGGCCCTTTTAAAAGACGCCAGCATCCTTCTGAGGGATGAAATCTTGAAGTCAAAGCGACGGGCGGCACTACCAGAAGGATAGAGTTGAGACCAATGCTGACGAACCATTTCACGGAAGCCAGGCTCCAGGAGCCAAGACCGTTCAAAGCGGAACATAGAGTGCGGACGGTTCTCCTCCCCGTTCGACCAGAAGATGGGGTTATGATCAGAAAAAGAGCGCGGTCTCGATGCAACAAAACATAAAGGAAAACAGTCCATTAGAGAGTTATTCGCCAAAAACCGATCGATCCGCGAACGCGAGGAGCTATTCCGCCAGGTGAATGAAATGTCGTTAGGAACCAACGATTCAAGAGCCAAAGCATTCAGAATCTCCAAAAAATCCGCAGATCCCGGGTCGAGTCCACCGCGCCCACGTGGGCGATCCTGAGCATGCAAAGTAACATTAAAATCCCCGCCAATCAGCCAAGGAACTTCACCAAAGGCAACAGCATCCTCCCGCAGGTCATCCCACAATTCACGACGGGCAATATGACATATAGGGGCATAAACACAAGAAAAAGCCAAGCAGCTATTAGTCCGTCCACAAATTAGCAGCACCGATATCGAGTGTCGCCCCAGCCGACAAGAAGAAAACGAAAAGCGGGACGAACGCCAAGCCAAAATGGCACCACCCCGAGCACCCACGGCGTCCAGCGCACGGTAATCATCAAGCTGACCAGCCCCAAAAGAACGCCAGAGAGAGTCATCCATCGCCTGAAGCTTCGTCTCCTGAAGGAAGGCAACATCACAAGACCATTCAACGAGTCGGGAGCCCAAAATGCGCCCGCGTTCCGCATCGCCCAAGCCACGAACGTTCCAGGACACAATCTTCATTAAAACAAAAAATATGTCCCCCCAAAAAGCCTGAGGCCCAAAAAGCACCAGATACGAGTGAGGCAATCAAACCCCTGCATGCAGTTGGACATCCAAAGGATCAAGGCCCGTCGCCTCAGCAACCGCGTCACGCAGTTTGGATTGGAGTGAAGGGTGTTTGCATTGGTATCCTAGGATGTGATCTCCGACCCTTTTTAGGAAGGCCCCTAAGAGATGAATATGGTTTTGTTGACCAAGTGGCTTCTAACGATTTGGGAAAAAATGATGATATTTTTTGTCATTTAATGCGTGATGAGGGTTTGATCACCTTTTACCTTTTAAAGGATCTTTGCCCAATGATGCTGGATGTGACTCCGCTTTTGCCCCAATTGTGGGGGATGGCACGCCCTTTCATTTTTGGTATGCCAATGGGAGGGAGTTGGATAATGTTGTGATTGTTTCCTTAGACTATTTGATTTGGCTTTAGACAAGGACACTCTATGGTGGACTATGGTTGCCCACTAGGATAGGGGTGGTGCTTGGACATTGATTTATCTTTCTCCGAACAATGCATCTTTGAGTTCAAAATTGATTCCTAAAGGAGTTGGAGATTGTGTATGGCCATATAGGGTCAAGATACCATTGGTCGTGTCATAAGGAGTTCATGGTAAAGAAAGCTTACATGGCTTTGATGGTCATGGCATATTGGAGGATTTGAAGATGACAAAAGATTGGAGATTGATATGGAAAGCTTTGACACCTTTGGACGTGAAGATTTTTTTGCGGCTTTTCATGAAATTGATGATGAATGCCTTTAGAACGCATTTTGTCCCTAACTACATGACCTCTTGCTCTATTTGCATGGAGTACACCGATCACTTGTGTTTCTCCTGTATTTAGGGCTAAAGGCATGCTGAGGAGGGGATAAACTGATTGGTTAGATATCTTTGGTTTATATTAGTTTTGGGGGATTTTTTGGACCGCAACTTACCAATCTAGAGCGAAGAGAGCCGTGCTTCTTGCCTTTGTGCCAACCATGTGGCTGGCCAGGAATGCAATTATTTTTCATGCTGGGAGGCATTATGTAGACAATGTTTATGCAACTTACCAATCTTGAGCGCGATTGCGGATTACTTTCATGACTTCTCGAGGAAGTCTGTGTCCAGGTCTTGGAGGTGGATTGGTCTTGGGGCACCTCAGATATCGAAGATGCACGTGAATACTTTGATCTTGCCTGTTATGCTGGAAGAGGTTAAGGCAACGGTTTGGAGCTTGAATGCGAATAGTGCGCCGGGTCCGGATGGCTTTCCCATTCTCTTTTACAGAGAGTTCTGGGATTTGGTGAGTGGTGAGATTTTGGAGTTTGTGGAGGAATTTTGTTGGTGCAATGTGGGATTCGAAAGGATTAACAAGGAACTTCTGTTCCTTCTTCCGAAGCGAGAGGGTGCGGATAGGATTGATGATTATCGGCCCATTGATGATTATCGGTCTGGATGGCTTCCCCATTCTCTTTTATAGGGAGTTCTGGGATTTGGTGAGTGGTGAGATTTTGGAGTTTGTGGAGGAATTTTGTTGGTGCAATGTGGGATTCGAAAGGATTAACAAGGCACTTCTGTTCCTTCTTCCGAAGCGAGAGGGATAGGATTGATGATTATCGGCCCATTGCTCTCTCAAATGGCATTTACCTCATTATTGCACAAATATTCGCGACATGCCTTAATAGAGTTCTTGACCATATTGTTTCTCCTTTCCAATCAGCTTTCATCCATGGGAGATAAATTGCGAACAGTTTGGTGGCGGCAGTGGAGATCATTTCTGACTGGAAACGTAATGGCAAACAGACTATGCTATGGAAAGCTGCTTTTGCTAAGGTGTACAACACGTTGGATTGGCAGTTTCTGTGGGCGGCTCCATACAAGAGAGGTTTTCCGGACGTTTGGAATTCTTGGATGAAGCGTTGCGTCCCCACGACATCTTTCTCTGTGCTGGTTAACGATCGTCGTGAGGGTGGTTTTTTCAGCCTCAGAGAGGGGTTAGACAGGGTTGCCCCCCTGCGCCCCTGCTTTTTGTCACGACAGCTTATGTCCTGGCTTGTATGGTTGAACGAATTCAAAGTAACGGCTTGATCGCGGGCTACCGTTGTGGAAATATGCGCATTCCCCTACACCAACATGCGGATGACACTATCCTCTTTGTGGAAGGCAGTAAGGATGAGGCGGGTGCGATTGCGCTCGTGCTAGAGATTTTCGGAGAGATGTCGGGTCTAGAATTGAATCATAGCAAGTCCACTCTGGTTACATTCGGGATGACAGATGAGGTGGATTTGGCCTGCAATTCGGAGCTGGCGACGGGCTCAGCACCCTTCCTATTCGGTATCTTGGGCTCCCTCTCTCGACTAGCAAGCTAAAGATGTTAGATTGGCTTCTAGTGGTGGAAAAAATGGAGAGGAAATTGTTTGGCTGGAAGGTTTCTCTCTTATCGAGGGGAGGTCGTCTAGTGCTGGTGAAGGCGGTTCTTTGTAGCATTCCAGTTTTCTTCTTGTCGTCCGCCTCCTACCGGTGGGTGTTAGGAAACAACTGGAAAGACTGATGCGTAAATTCCTATGGAACAGAACCGATTCAGGAACGTCAGAGTATGCATTTGGTAGATTGGAAAACCATCACGGTGCCTAAGAAGAATGGTGGCCTTGGGATTAAGGACTTGGAGTCTTTCAATGAGGCCCTCTTGATTAAATGGGTGGGCAGAATTTGGGAGACGGATGAAAGCATCTATTGTAAGCTAATTCGGCACATTTATGGAGTCTCTTTGGTGGGACCTGGTTAAGGAGGGGGCCCAACCAATCCGCTTTTTGGCAGGGAATTTTGAAGATTTTGCCTCACTTCAGTGAACTCTTCAGACTAGTGGTTGGGGATGGAGCTTCTTTTGGTTTCTGTTCGGATGATTGAACGGGGGACGGTACACTTGTTGATCGTTTTCCTCGCTTAGCTGCTTTAGCCACGAATTCTGATGCACGTGTGGGGAAATGCTGGATAAATGGAAATTGGATGCCGATGTTCAGGACCTCGTTCTCTGATCAACGCCTTGAGGACTTCCTTCGCTTGCTGGACTCTCTGGGACATGCTGACAGGCCCTCCTTTGGCCTCGATCACTGGGTGTGGAAGGATGAGACTTTTATTGTTAGGAAGGCCTACGAGGCTATTTGTAGACCGCCGACTGTGCTATCGGTTGATGTTCCGAGACTGCAACTTTATCTGGTTGATTGGTCTTCCAGAGAGGATTGATTTTTCTTGTGATTGTTTCGCAGGAAGCGCGTCATGACGAGGGATCGTTGTGTTAGGCTTTTCCTTACGGTTTCGGATAACTGCCCTCTTTGTGGGAACACAATCGAATCTTTGGACCACCTTTTTTTTCTGCTGCTCGTATTCCTCCCAATCTGGGGTGAGGCAGGGATGGATTGGCTCTGCACCAACTCTTTTGAGACCTTCTGGGCTTCTTTGCTGGGGGCGCGCAATAGACAAATGAGAGAGATTCTGACTCCGGTGGCAATCCTGTGGACCATCTGGTTGGCTCGTAATGACGTTATTTTTTCTGGCCACCGTTTCTATGGTGAGAATGTTAGCCTCCACTACAAACGTTTGATTAGTTCATGGATTTTGTAAGTTGTAACTTGTAACCTTTTTTCTTTTAATAAAATTGGGGAGGGCACCTATGCATGATTCCCCCTTTTTGGTCTCAAAAAATGTTTATTCTCATGTTTTTTTAGTCGACTCTTGATTAATCTACATGTGTTGGAGTATGCGTTATATGCGTTACATGTATGGGAGATGGGTAAATGGATACCTCCAGGATCCATTTACCCCATCCAACAGTTTAGTCCCACATCTACCAGTGGTGGGACTTGGAGGCTCTGTGGTGGCTATATAAGGAGCCCCAGGCTTCTTGTATCAGATGAGAAAGTCAATAGACAAACACGGCCCTTTGAGGCCTTCTCCCGTAGTTTCATCCCGCTCCTCACGGAGTAGGGTTCCACGTAAAATCCCGATGTTCTTCTTATTGTTTTTTATATTTTTCCATATTTTCGCTTCAGCTTCCTATTTTCTAACATTGTATCAGAGCGGGTTCGATTCTCGAGGATTCTACGTTCGTTTATTATTTTGTTCGAGATTCGATGAAGATGATTATCATTATTTTGTTCAAGTTCTATTCAAGTTTTAGGGTTCCCGTAACCCTAAAATGTGCAAGCTTGCAAAGAATTCATGTAGATCTCCAGGTCCAGGTTCCCTGTTCGTGCGCAACAGGACACATCTTCCAGCCAAGTCTAGCTGCAGTTCTCATCGACAAGGCATCCTCATTGTTGGCGACGCACAACCCTCCTTTCGACGAAAAAGCTCCAGGCGGTGCCCCTCTTGGGCTCTGCACCCAGGGTGTAACCCCAGGCTCCAATCGAGGCTCCAGGTCGATGGCAACCACCAGGAGGAGCCTCGTTTCTCCCTTATTCAGTCTGATCTCCAGGCAACAACGGCGATTTCTCCCCCCGGGCAGCACCCAATCTCTCCAAGCGGTGCATGCGCGCCATCCAAAGTCTTCAGGAGGCGCCGCTCGCTCCATTGCGTGGAGGGGCAAACTCCAGGAAGAGATCCTCAAGCGACGCGCAGGCAGGGGTCTCTTCCACTCATGACGAAAGCCCACTCCTTCGACAAAGTTCCAGGTCGCGTGGCCGCACCCCCAGGCACGCATAGCGGCACTGCCACCAGGCCAGGCGACGAACGGTGACCCTTCCCCCCGTTCGCGCAACATCCAGAGGGTTTCCAGGAACGCATGTTATCCAAGGCGGCACTCCAGCCCAAACTCCAGCGGCGGGCTCGACGCACAGGAGGCACGAATCCACATCGGCGACGACCTGCAACATCTCTCAGGCGCCTCCCTCAATTCTCCAGGCCGCCAGACCGTGAAGTTCCCCTTTGGGAGCGGCAGCAGCATTCGATCGAAGAGGTTCCCAACGGGGAACCCTAAGGCAGGGCCCGTCCCCCTTTATTAAAAAAAGAGAGGAGGTTGCAGTTTTTATTTTTTTTTAAAATGAGATGGGAAAATGCAGCACATTTGGGCGGCTAAAGTTGAAAAAAAGGAGGACTTTGTTATTGGAGGCCCAACGTAAAAAAAATGAGAAAAAGGCGCGTACATTAGAAAAAGCCATACACAAAAAAAGAAAGAAAGAGACGCGTACAAAGAAAAGCGTATGCAAAATATTTGCAAAAAAAAGGGAGAAGAAAGAAAAATGATGAAAAGCCGAGAAAAAATGTCAACGGCTCAAAAAAAATATTTCGAAAAAAAATGATGAATGTTTTGAAAAGCCGACAAAGTTGTGATTTGGCTAAGTGGTTTTGTTTTGTCTCCATCATTGTTGTCTTCTCCCAACTTGGTCGACGTCCATGTTTTCTGACAAGTATGGGAGAAATGGGGAGTATGGTGTAGAGTCACAGGTTCTGTTGCAGATTCAGATGTCAGATGCGGACTAGCCAGATTTTCTCAGACTCTACAAGTTATCAGACTCAGTCAGTTTCTCCATGCGCAATATCAGACTCGAGGTTCAGATTTCGAGTCCATAGTGTGATGCGCAATTTCAGATTCGACATTCAGATTGGTCAGAGTCCAAGTTCGAGGCACTCCATGATGAGAGGCCCATTTTCGAGTTCTCCAGAGAGATACTCATTTTTCAGACACGTATGTGTTTGCGGTCATTTTCAGATGAGCACATGTATGCCATCAGTTCAGAGGTCCCCATCCTTTCTTGTTTTGTAGGCCAGAGTTTTCATGTGAGCCATAGGGACTCCAGAGTAGAGGACCATTCCCTATGCCATGTTGGCAAGGGTTTTCATGTGGTATCGTAGGGACACCAGAACAGTGTATCATTCTCTGAGCCAGATGGGAGAGACCCAGTTCTCCGACGAGGAAAATATTTTCAGACTCCATTTTCCAGCAACCGTGGACTCCGACGAGGATTGCACAACCACGACCCTTATTCAATTTGGCCCTTTTCAGAGATGGAGCAGTTGTCCACATGTTGTGGCGGGCCAGAGTACTTCGATGAGGAGACTCATTTCAGTTGCAGTGACTCTGACAGGCGCAGTACAGAGCACATGCTCTCCGAAGAGGAGATTCAGCAGACTCACACTCCAGCCCGTTCGTCCTCCTCACCTGCACGGCATGAGAAGAAACGTCCTCGACAACAGCAATTGTACACGTTGGGTTGATATTGTCCGTAGTGTCCTGTAGCGTCGAGTTGAGTTTCTTTCTGTTTGTCCAAGCTGAGCATTACATGCTCCAGCTTGAGGGGGAGTGTTGGAGTATGCGTTATATGCGTCACATGTATAGGAGATGGGTAAATGGATACCTCCAGGATCTATTTACCCCATCCAACAGTTTAGTCCCACATCTACCAGTGGTGGGACTTGGAGGCTCTGTGGTGGCTATATAAGGAGCCCCAGGCCTCTTGTATCAGATGAGAAAGTCAATAGACAAACATGGCCCTTTGAGGCCTTCTCCCGTGGTTTCATCCCGCTCCTCACGGAGTATGGTTCCACGTAAAATCCCGCTGTTCTTCTTATTGTTCTTTATATTTTCCATGTTTTCGCTTCCGCTTCCTATTTTCTAACATGTAATGCAATTCTTTATTAAATAGAGTTTATAGTTGAACCCGTATTAAGGGTGAGCACCATTCACTTTTTTTTAATAAAAAAAATTCTCGATTGTAATAAAATTTGTGCTTGAGAAATACTCAACTTTAATTTTGCATAGAATTCATTATTTTTTCATGTTGTTTGCAAATGACATTGTTTTGGTGAACACGGCAAGCGATGGAGTGTAAGGGTTGTTGACTAAGTAGAACCAAAAACAAATTAGATGGAGTGTAAGGCCAATGCTGAGGAAGTTAGACCTATGACAAAGGTAAAGCTAAAAAATGCATCATTATGAAGAAAGATGCTTTAAAATACATATGATTGATCTTTACAGGATGAATGGATTGATTGAGATGTCATTTATATAATTAACGCATGATGGTTGAAGTGGAGAGTAGTTTTAGGCGTTCTTTACGATAATATGCTATTCTGAATTTCAAAATTAAATACCATAATGCCGCAATCAGACATTCATGTGCAAAGAATGCAAAGAGAGACATATTGATTTATGGTAGTGAGTGTTAAACAACTAATTACGGACATTCATGGAGAATGTGGATGTGCAATCAGACAAAAAATGATCGGATTTGCAATGAGAATACTAGGTTAAAGGTTGGTGTAGTATTATAGAAGATAGAATTAGAGAATCTCGTTTGTGGTTGTTTGTACATGTGCAAAGAATGCCATTTAATCCTCCAATCTGAAGGTTTGAGATGTTAGAAGAAGAGCCTTATAAGAGGGTGGTGGAAGACTTGAGAAATATTGGAAGGAAACTTTTCAGAGGGGTAGACTTTTTCAATTATATGTTATGTATGAACCAAGTTAGATTTATTTGGAAGCAAAGAGTCCCTACTTAAAGTTGGTAAAAGCATGGAGGTTGTTGCTGTAAATGGAGTGCAAGGCACATCTGGAGCTGAAATAATCTGACATTTCTTTGGATTCCACATAATGATACTTTTAGTCCTTTATACTTGGTGAGAGGCATCCGTTTTTTTATAAGTTTGCTTTTATCTTGATTTTATCATAATAGTCTCATTAGATTCGGAAATTTGGTTCTTTTTATTTTATAAATATTACATATCGCCGAATTCCATCTCTCCCGTACCCCTCTCCCTTCTTTAGTTTGTTGACACCCTTCTATCTTTATTAGCACCTCCTTTTTCTTTCTCAACTTGTTTAAATCCCACCATATCTCCACTTGCATCTCCTCTCTCTTCATGGACTCATCAAATCCTCTCCATCTCTCATCCACTCTCCCTTCGTTGTTCACCGTAACCCATTAGTTCCCCATTAATATCTCATCTCCTTCCTCATCTTGCACACAACACCCATATTCCCTTCCTTGAGATGCTGAAATGACTCCATCCCTACTTGACACCCTCTACATTGATTAGCTGAAACCTTTTCATCCTGCAACATTGGTTCATTGAAACTAATCTGTCCGCACTCGTCACCTCCCTTTCTTGGCTCATTGAAGCCCCTCCATCCACCACAACTTCGTCCTTTTTTTCTCTCAAACATTCCACCCTTGCTTGACAATTGACACCCCCTTCTTCCTTGTTGGTTTATTGTAATCCATCCATTCCCTTTTTGTTTGAAGAGATCCATCCCCATTGACATTCACTCTTCTTTCCTCATCTTGTCACATAACAGGTAGGACTTAGAAGGTGATGTGTAATGGAAGAAGGGATGGGGCATTGTAGATACTCATTGTTACAGATGGATACCCATCTATATCGGACCGAGCTGATCCACAACATGATTATGCTGAATCACCATTGGTGTTTGAACCTCTTTCTTTCTGCTATATCTCAACTTTACCTTCTTTACATTTCCTTTTTCAAACTTTCACGATGAATTGCATTTGGTATGTTTTCCCATCCCTCCTCTTTGCCAGCATTAAATCCTTGAAGAAGTTCAACCTATCCATCTATTCGATAACATCATCATGCCAAGGCGTGTTTTGAGTCTTGAAATTTGTAAGCTGGTCAGTTTTTTTTATGTTAACATATATTGGGGGGTGGATACCATTCTCTGTGCATGTCCCTTTTTTATTAAAAAAATTCGCTGCGTTTGTGTTCCTTATTGTAATTCCACCAACACATGCAAACCTTTAATGTGCTCGGGTAATCTTGAAGAGGGATGTGGCTTGAAAGCACGGATGTTTTTTTGGGTTTAGGGTTTAGGATATTGGGGGGTGGATACCATTCTCTGTGCATGTCCCTTTTTTATTAAAAAAATTCGCTGCGTTTGTGTTCCTTATTGTAATTCCACCAACACATGCAAACCTTTAATGTGCTCGGGTAATCTTGAAGAGGGATGTGGCTTGAAAGCACGGATGTTTTTTGTGTTCCAAATGCGACATATTTCCAGGGAATTCCCCTCGAAAATGACTGCTCTCGAAATGTTCTGAGCAGATAACGCTTGTTGCATATGCGACATCCTTCCAGGGAATTTCCCTTAAAAATGAGGCTAGTACAGGTAACGCATATTGAATATGCGACATCTTTCCAGGGAATTTCCCTCGAAAAGGACTGGTCTCGACCAATGTTCTGATAGCCCGTAGAGAGTACAGATAACGCATTTTCAATATGCGACATCTTTCCAGGGAATTTCCCTCGAAAATGACTGGCCAGGTCTGGGCTATGGAATTTCATGTTTCTACAAACCCTTGAAAAAGCATGCCAATTGCATGTTTCTAATGTAAATAGACATCGCATTCACGCATTCAAAGATGTATAGTCATCGCATTCACGCATTGAAAGATGTATAGACATCGCATTCACGCATTCAAAGATGTATGATCCAAAAAAGACATTCCAAACATTTAATATAAGTAGACTTGTTCACGAATATACATTACATTTTTGCGTCATATTAAAAATTACAATGACTACAAGTCAACGCTTTTTCCTCCGCTGGTATGTAATCGTAGAATCAGGAGGATGGAACGGTAATAGACGGTTCGCTTCGTCTATCATATGGATTTTAGAGGGCCCTGGGACATCTTCCTCGAAGGTTGGCATCGACGGCGGTGTTAGTGTGCAGTAAGTTGGTCGTGTCTGGCTGGCGTCTAATCCATGCCTCAATGGTGCCTGAGGCATTGGCAAGTCCTCTCGTGGTCGCTCGGTGGCAGGTGTGAAGAAGTCTCCTTGCGCAATGTTATCATCTTCCGCAGCGGCTTCTTCATAGTCCATTGGTTCCACCACTTGTTCACGCGCCCTACCTCGACCTCTTCCTCTTCCCCGTCCTCTTGCCCTTCCTCGCCTTGCCTCCTCCCTAGCCACATCAGCACGCTCGTCATGTAACGTGACCGCATCTGCAAATTGTAATGACAGCCACTCCGTCATTTCCGCCTTCGCTTGTGCCGCAATCTCGCGGCATTCCTCGTGTCCAATGTCGTACACACGGCTCCACAAAGCGAGCTGCATCCAAGGAAAAAACGTAGATGTAAATTTGAAGCAGTTTTCTTAATTAATTTACCACAAACTTCTAGTTCGAGCACTTACGTTGCTTGCCAGAGTTGCATCTAAACGTCCGACAAATCTTCGAGTTATGGTCCGATACCATTGCTCATATGCAGGCGTCGCGAATATCCCTCTGGACCGATCGATGCGAACAATTCTAACTTCCCGCTCATCCCAGCGAGCAATATGCAAGCTGTGTTTTGCCCTCCAATCTACATGCACTTTCCCCCTCAAATCGATTGCATGGAGTTCTTGAAAGGTGGAGCAACGACTTAGAATATCTTGAAGACCCCCAAATTGTCTCATGAAACGATCTGGGTAGTAATACTCCACAATGTGGAAGTATATCAACGGCACTTCGGCTCTCCAAATGCGTTCGCCTTCAAGAAAGTTGGCTGGGAGATGGGCGCGGATCCCATCGGTATAGGGAGTCCAAAATACCTGAATGCGAAAATTGTATTACGATTAGTATTTCTTTTGTTGATATAGGAAAAATTTGTGAATGTAAAATTACCTGCTCGGGTGATTGCATGTCAAAAGCATCCCTGTAAGGTCTCACCACGTGTGTGGGCTGTCTACGATGGGCAAACGTCGTTGCCCAGCGGACTCCTAACGGGCACCCGTACCATTCTCTGTCGTCCCTCACAACTGGAGCAATGTGGGGGGAAATGCTCCCATGCCCATAGCTGAAATGTCCTCGTAAATACCAAACACAACCATTCGATCTCTGCGTACAAAAAACCGACCATATCAAGCTGGTGGATTCCTTGACAATGAAGTCATAATGTGATAGAATGTGGAACTTCTTCATAGCGTAAACCAAATCCTTCCTACATTTGAACGTCCTACCCTTGCGGATTTCGTCAGCAACACCATCAAGTCTAGACTTGCTTCGAATTTCGTCTTCATATGTTGAACGAGTATTTGTCCCTCTAACCCCAAAAAAGGGTATACGGGGTGTAATAGTATGCGTGGTTTGTTCATTAGTTGGGATCTCCTCGTCCATCAGATCATCTTCGACATCTTCGCTACCTTCTTCCAGGTCATCATCGGTCCCCCAAGGGATGAAATCCTGATCCATCCGGTTAACCTCTCGCAGCAACGGCTCACTCAAGCCCAAATCCTGAACCGTGCTTGGCTGCGTTACAGGCGCATCCGTATCAAAGTAGGGTCCCATGGTTGGGACATTTCTTGGTGGCGTGCTGCGGAGAACTGCTGCTTGTGTGCTCGGGACTCCAGACGGTCCCTTGTTAGTCATAACAGTGTGGACTTCGCTCACAGATACATCTTCAACATAAATATCGGTAGGCATTGATTTCCCAATGGTCCGAGCGTACACAAGAACTACCTGCACATCATCATCATCGACAATAGATGATAATGACGGTTCCTCCCCTGGGCCTCGAGGGATGCGATGTAATAATCAGATTTTTTGACTGTCAACATCCAAGTTGAACTTACGGTAAACCAAGTTCAACATCTCATCGAACGTCATATTAGCAGTCAACACAAACCCCCTTACGTTGGTTGACGATCCGCACATGAGTGTACTACTCAAATGACACATACAATACAACTGCTCCATTCTAACCTAATACGTGACACAACGTACAAGCAAACGTCATACATTTGAGAAATGAAAATAATATGCATATGATACAAACAATAACTAAAGAAAACGTTTTACCAAGTCCAATTGTTCGCAACAAGGGATTAGCCCTAATGAGACGCGGGGGCGGCTAGGACGGTGCCAATCAGTGAAACCACGGAAAAGGAGTGTTCCACGGGGCTAGGAGTGACCAAAACGGGCGTTTTTGAGAGAGGAGGAGATCACAAGACGCGGGTGGCGAAGTAGGCGTCGGGGGCGGCACGGGTGCTCGGGTGCAGGAGAACGAAGGGCTGGAAAATGGCAAGGCCGCTGGGCGCGGGCCTTATTTAGGCTAAATATCGCATATTGAATATGCGTTATCTATAGCGCATATCCAAAATGCGACACATATGTATTTTCTGGGTAAAAAAAAATTAAAGGGGTGTCGCATGTTGAACATGCGACACCTCTGTAGTTTTTGAATAAAAAAAAAACAATTCGTTGAACCTGAGTATTTAAGTAATACCCAGGTACTACTTAGGAATTTGACTCTGAAAAACACCCTTGAGAAATTCACGATAAACTTAAAATCTCTTAGTTGCACTTTCATCAACTAGTGCTATAGCTACCCGCGGATTGGGATTATTTTGCGGTAAGTAGGGGCCGGTTACATGAATTCTTGCTCAAATCCATGTTAGAAAGATTCGACTATTTTTATGCTGGCTGTCGACTACCTAACGCAACCCCCGCAAGGATGGATTTGAACCCTAGTCTTTTGGTTGGTGGGCACACTGCACTACCACCATACTATTGAAGTGGGTTTGTAGTTTTCGATGTCATTGTATGATTTTTCTTTGATTGGTTGTGAAATACAGAAGACTTCCCATCTTGGGTAGCCCATCCTTTGGCAGTTAAAAAACTGGTGCAATAACTGTAGGCTGCAATCTCATGGGTAAGAAGTTGGCAAATAAGATCGTGACATGCGAAGAAAAAATGTTTTTAGATGCTCTACCAGCAGACGTGATTTGTTAAATAAAGTGGGTTGGTTTAATTTCCAGAACCAATCCTTTTTGCAGTTTAAATATGATTCACTTCCGGGGATTAATTCTCGAGAGAATAAGAAACATAGTCAACTTGTTATGATTTACTTGGCTGTTACGACATCTCACCTCCCATCTCGACCAACAGGGTAATCTTACCCCCACAAGTAAGGAACATATACATATGTAAAATCATGTAGAGTGGAAGCAGCAATGTCTGGGAAGATAATCAAATTTTTTGACTCTTGTTCTTTTCTTTTTCTTCAGAGAGGGGGGCAATCGCTTAGATATATTCTTGTAGATGAAGAATATTGGAGCTTCGACATAAACATGTGAAGGAAAAACCTTACCACGCTCACAAGTCACAACATATGCAAATGAATGAAATATGAGTATTTGACAGAGAAAACAGCATGGGGAGATACCTAATTCACATGGGCGAGGGGTAGATGCGTTCAGCATGACCCAAAAAATGAAATCCACTTAGCCCATCCACCAGTTTTGGTTAATTAGGTGTATCCAAGTAGTGCCAAGTCCTAGTAGTTGCATCATATATTCTTTGTTTATTTGCAATCTTCGATGTGATATTATGGATTTCTTGAACGAACTCCAAAATAACCCCTCCCCCAATCTTCTTTAAATACTGTGTCGCATGATTTTTAAATTTATTGGCTGTACTGAGGTTATATTCTAATAATGCACATATGCTTTTGACTAAATGCCTTTTTAAATTCTAGGCAAAAGAATATTTTGATAAGGCTGCTGAAAATAAAGAGCCAGGTGGACACTATAACCTGGGGGTACTTTATCTGAAGGGAATTGGAGTCAAAAGAGACATCTTAAAAGCACGTACACACTTCTTAGCTGCAGCGAATGCTGGCCAACCCAAGGCTCTCTATCAGGTTGCCAAAATGTTTCAAAAGGGAATCGGGTTTAAAAAGGATATCTTTATGGTAAGCTTCATATTTCCTTTCAAACTTTATTGAACTACTCGTGTATATATATGTGGTATGCCCCGACTAGTCATTTTTATTTAAGTTTATCAGTGAAAAGTTATTTATGCATAGTTCTTTTAATTATAGTCAAATCTTGAAGAGGTTTCTTTGTGTTTTCCTTCATTTCTGGAGGGCTGAGTTGCTGATGTGAGTGGTTCGGAAGTAGCATCAAACTGTTGTCCACTGATGATTGAGAAAGGGTTAGCATGCACAGTTACAAAGAATAAACAACTATGGTGAATTTCAAGCATGGAGGTCTCCGAAGCTGAATGGCCACCTGGTTTTCTTTTAGAGATAGTTATGTGATTCGATTGGTGTAGCGGATTCTTTAGGGAATTTGTGAATGCCAGTTTTGGGTTCAATAGGCTGAATAGTTTATTCCGAAGAGCATCTCAATGGAGCTGGTTCAGGATTGTCATACACAATTATCCATTTTGATGCAAGAGATGGTTGGTGCGACCTGTCTTCTGTTGAGGGTCATTCAATTGTGAATGAACCGATTTATCTTCATGCCTCCTGAACTTGAGGGTCTGGGTTCAGAAGCAGGAGTATATTGAACCCAGAAGGTGTAGAATGGAGTATTTTTGCAAGTAGATCAAGGGTGCATACATCTTTTTCCTAAAAAGGGAATGATTCTTTTAAAGCAACATGTGTATCAAGGAGCATGGTTACCATCATCGATCTTTGTAATAATAAGTTGGGAACTTGTTATGGTTGGATTTTGAGCTAGAAGGTTAGGAACCCTCCACTTTTCACTCCATTGAACTATAGACGCATTCTCCTATCTTCTAGGTTGTGAAACAAAGTTTATTTTTTTCCGAAATTTTCTTGATCCAATGCTTATAAACTTCAGCCAGTAATACTCAGGTTTTATTTGCTGGAAGAGGAGGTAGAAAATTTAGGCACATGGGCTTTTGCCCCAGTGAAGCTATTAGTGAAGGCTTTTTTAAATGAAAGCGGGTGAAGCCCTTTGAAAGTCAAAGTATTACAAAGCAACTATGAGACTTGCTATGCTTTGTGGATCCGAATGTTGGTCTGTGAACTGTAGACATGTGTAGAGAATGACAGTAACAGAAATGAAAATACTAAGGTGGATGTGTAGGAAAGGATGCAATCAGAAGGAAAGTTGATGTAGCTCCAATAGAGGATAAGATGAGAGAAAACCGCTTAAGACCCAAGATTTGGGAAGTCGGTTGATGTAGCAGTTAGAAGATGCGAGATTTGTGATGTTGAGTTGGTTAAGAGAGTGCAAGGATGACCCGAGAAGTGCTGGAATAAGATTATTTGAAGGGATCTTAGTTATTTGTATTTAAGCCCTAGAATGACGCGAAATAGATTTGAATGTAGGCAAAAAAATCCATGTAACTGACCCTACTTAATTATAGGAAAAGGCTTTGTTGTTGTTGAAAACGGGTGATGCCCGATATAGGACCCACGTTAAAATATCGTTATTAATATAAAAAACTTTATCATACAATTGACTAGGACATGCGAATAGCCCTACATTAACCAAGAAAATTTTTGATATAATAGCATTGCTCATAAAATTTTGCATCATTCCTAGCAGTCTAGATGGCCCAAGCATAGCAAAATGGAAGCGGCAATATTCCTGCAAGTTCCCACAAAATCTCATGATAGTTGTCTAGAATTTTTTTCAAAACAAGAGGACGAAACAAGCACAGATGCCCGACCCAAGATTTGAACCCTGGCTTTTTGGGTGGTAGGCACACTTCACTATCGATATACCATTTAAGTGTTATATTTTTTTGGAAGAAAAAAAGGACTTCACCTTATAGGTGGGTGCCCAAAAAACTTCACCATTTATCTCCAAAATTTATTACAAGCCTATTACATGTATGAAATATTATAAAATTAGAGGTTACATGTTCCAATTCCCAGCCATCGTATTAGCATGTGCCACAGCATTTTCAATGTAGAAATGATCATGGCGGAACATCACCCCATTTCTACCCAACCAGAGCGCTCAGATCATTGCCATACATCTTGATCTTTCCTTTTCCGTGTCATTCCCATCCTCCCCAATGGACCTCCAGAAATTAGAGAAATTGTTAGAATATACCACATGACTCCTAAAGCGGTTCCAAACCCCCACGAAGCTCCCACAAGTGAAGCGACGATCAACATCCTCCGAACACCTGGAACATGCAGAATTTTCCGCTTGAGTTAAACGTGCAAATCCTTTCTTAGTTGGTTACAAGAAAATCTTCACCTTCACACGAGTTGGAGCCTTCCACTTCCAAATCCGCCTGCAATCCGCCACACACCACCGTGGGTCCTTTTAGGCTCTGTAAGCCTTCCCAACCGAGAAAAAACCGTCACGCCAGATCCATCAATTGCGATCATACGTGGGATCGACCACCTCCTCAAGCTCTGCCAAAATTGCCAACAACTCCTCTAGTCATTGATCTGAGAGCTCAGATAAAAACTGCGGAAAGGAGCATCCATCCCGACCCTCTGTTAACGCCTAAAGCAGTGGGATCGTCATGTCCAATGGCATGTCTTCACTCCAATCATCCATCCATAAACGAAACCCAGAACCATCACCAACCACAGGTCTCAAGAAAGGCCAGATCTCCTGCGTCACATAACACATGCATCTACAAAAGAATGATGATGCGAGATCAAGATCCATGGGGACCAGGGAAGGAGAGTCCTAACCTGTAGATCCTCTAAATAAGACTGCATACCAGACTGCTACAATCGCCCCAAATACGAGCGACCCACCTACTGAACAAGGCCTTATTCGTCTCTACCAAGCTACGAACCCCAAGGCCCCCTTCCTCCTTCTGGCATGACACCCTATTTTCCTCTCCACCAAATGTTAGACTGTTGGAGCGCCTTGACGACCAGAAGAAATATCTCATTATAGCCTCAAGCCTCTTTCACACCCATATAGGTACCGATATAGAAGAGAGGAAAAAACAAGGATCACGGATAAACTGAGTGCAACAACATCAACCTGCCACCCCTGGATAAATAAACATACTTCCATCCCGCCAACATATGTTCCAACTTCTCGATCACCGATAACCAATCTGCGATACTCATCCGCCCCGCCACCAGAGGCTCACCAATGTAACGCAACAGCAATTCCCTGTGTGACGAACGGTACGAACCATAACACAAGTCAATCTCAGTATCCACCAGACTGAAAGGGAAGAACTCTGACTTATCTCTGTTAGACCTTGTGCTGCTTTGGTGAGGTCATAATAGGTATGAGGTATGTAACTATGGAGTCTCTCAAGCATACCCCTAAGAGATATCTACAAGGCAAGAAGAGGACGATCACTTTGTTCGGTCGTAAAAATACCATACTGGAGTTGTAAGATCTTGGACTCATTCCTCGTTTGAGAGTATGTCGCTACGAGGATGTCCCACATTGTCTTCGCTGAAGGCCGACTCAAGATATCATTGGTTATTTCCACAGAAACAATACCGGATAGCCAAACCTTTGCATAAGCATCATCGGACTCCCATGAGGCATTGATTTCAGTCCTTTTGGCCGGCTCATCCAGGGTCAGAATATGTTTCTTACCATGGCTCTGTAAGAGATTCATGAACTGCATTAACCCAACTTGTAGTTTGTGCCATCCATCTTGATAATAGGTATTGCACCCTCAAAGGCACATGTAGATAGAATATCAACTTTATTTTCTGGCATAGTGCCTGATTGGTATACAACTGAGATCGTAGACAAGTGATAGGGTGTCTACACCTTGTTTTAAAAAGCGTGCCTCGAGGCGGTGAGGCGTAAGCCTCAAGGCGTTTTTTGACAAAAAGCGCCTCGAGGCTTAAGCCTCAGCCAGAACTTCTGAGGCTTAAGCCTCAGGGTAGTGTGAGGCGTATGAGGCGGTGAGGCGGTCGAGGCGAGGCGGAGGCGTAAGCCTCAAGCGCATGGCTTTTTTAAAATTTTTAGGTTATGTACTTTGCACATGACCTTGTTTTGCCATAAACATTATACATTTTTTGCTAGTATTGTTGTTTCTATGTTAAACCTTGCATATTTCTATAAATATGTCCATATAAAGAGAAGAGATTGCTTGAAACAAGTGAAGCTCGATGATCTTGTACATCATGTTCAATTTATCATATTGCATCCACGCATACTAGTTCTATTGTACACAACGTACACGATTGCGTTTGAATTGTAATAAAATTGTTTTACTACTTGTAAGCTTGCAACTTGATGTTGTTATTTGTTTGTTCTTAAAATAGTTATCACATATACGAAGAAGCAAAGTTAAAAAGAAACATATGGAGTAGAATAATTATTATGCTTTGTTGTGAATAGCGGAAACAATCACATGCCTAATATTAGTTTTCTGAACTTCTATGCTTTCATCGCTTTTGTGTTGTACCTTATACTAGTGTGAAATTGATTTTGAATATGTTTTTGGCAAAACTTAATATTATTATATATGTATTTTAATGTATTTTGCTTAATTTTAATTTTTCTTTTAAAAAATTGAGGCTTACGCCTCGACCGCCTCGAGGCTTACGCCTCGCCTCACATTTCAGGGAAACGCCTCGAACTGCCTCACGCTTTTTACATGGACATCAGGGGGGTGGTTGTGGATGTATGCTCATACCACAACAAACCCTGAGCAAACTCGTTCATGGTATTGGTAGCTCTTGGGCGACACCTAGGCAACGTTGGTTAGCGCTAGGCACGGTATCAAAATTTTGTTGAAATTCGATTGAATTTTGGTTTCGGTGGGTGACCGAAACTCGGTCGAAACTTGGGGGCCCAAGTTCAAAAATCGACCGAAATGACCGAAATTTTGGTCGAATTTTGACAGAAATTTCGTTTCGGTCAGTTACCGAAACGAAATCCGGAATCCGACATTTAAGGCCTTGGCGCTATGGTAGGCTTGGGCAACCCATTGAGGCTTCATGCGGGACCCTTAGATGAGGAAGAAGGGTCCGTGCAAGGCTTGAGGAGGACAGAAGATGGCGGCGACTGTGAGTTTTAGGTATAAGTCTTAGTCTAAGACCATTGCTTTGATACTATGTGGAGAGAGAATGCAATTAGTTATCTATTCATGAGGCTCTCATGTTCTCTTACATAGAGGAGAAACCTGGTGGGCAAATTACATAGTGTAGACAGAAAGAAAAGAGAATACATAAAAAAGGATAGAAGATCACTCATATCTCAACACTTATTTTTGCATTATATATGATTCAACTTGTTACTGCATGCCTTACTAAGTATTGCATATCAATTTGTGTGGTGATTATGATGACAACATTACTGAAAATGGTTTTATCATTTGTGCCCCTCTTAACTTTTACAATTTTAATTATGCCCCTCCCTTTTTTGAAATATCAGTTGTGCCCTCGACTTCTTGTTTACTGGTGCCCTTCCGTCAGATTGGTCGTCAAAAAGTTTAACTAAACCATGGTTTGTTCAAACTATGGTATCATAATGATCAAAACAAAATCCTCCCCATCTTCTGCCCCAATCCCTCAAACCTGACCTCCGTTGGCCACCTTAAGCATGTCAGCCCCGAGCATCGAATCTGCTACTACCTCCGGCCGCAACCGCCTTCATAGATTTGAAGCTCCAGGTCGAAGATGATGGTGCCAAAGGTGATGGTGTCAATTTGCTTCATATTGAAGATTTGAAGCTCCATATCGAAGTTGATGCTGTGCTTGGAATCCATTAGTAGGTCCACCTTTGGTCGCAACCACCTTCAATCGGCTTCACCTACATGACCAGAGTACCTAAAGACCTCACATGAAGCTTCACGTACATGACCAGAGCACCTAAAGATCCATTGATGGTGGGGGGGGTGATGAGGGGCGACACGAGGGGTGGGGGTGGCTACGAGGACTGTGGATTTGGAGTTTATGGGATTCACATCGGTTGGAATTCCACTGAAATCACGGATACGATGGGGGATGATTGACATGCATTGACGTATACTGGAGGCGAGGGTGATCATGGGCATGCGAGACCATCTGAATGTTGGGGAGATGACGTTGATCGTGGGCAATCTGGAGAGGATCAAGGTGTGCTTCAAGAAGATGCAAAATTTGGGTACAATTGGTGATGGCGTTGGGTTATTAAATCGGGGGTTCGGCTCTCTACTTCGGTCGTGGAGTCAGGTGCATGCATGAACGAGCGATGGAGATGAGAGGAGGGGAGTTGGAAGGCTTGGGTTGGAGGGGCACTTGGGTTCGAAGGAGGGTTTGGGCTCGTAAGAGGAAGATGAAGAATACATAGAAGTGCATTTCTACCATAACTATTGAAAGTAATTACTCTTGCGTCCAAAAGTTAATGTTCATTTGGAAGGCCGATACGACAACTAACCGAAGGGACATAAATGATAGCAGAGCAAGAAATCTTGGGCACAAGTGATATTCCCAAAAGGGAGGGGCATAAATGAAATTGCACAAGTTAATATGGGACACAAATGATAAGTACCCTACTAAAAAAACTTGTATTTAGATCTATTTTAGCAAACAAGTGTTTATTTCTATCTTATTTATTGATCGAAACACATTGTGAACCTTAATTTAAACAAAATCAATTTTCATATGCATTTCCCCCATTTTTGGTTGACTTGGGGAAATATCAATGATGTGTTGGTCATATGCCATCATAGATTAAGTGTCGATGTCACTTCGCTAAGTCCATGCTGACTGACATGTCGACGATACCCTGAAATCATGTCGAGATTGCTTTAAAAAGATGGAAATTGTTGAATTTCAAAGACAATTCGTCTCCAATATATTTTAAATGCACAAGCATATAAATCTATTATTTTTTTACATTTAGGTATGTGATAAACTAAAATACAACATTATATACATATTGTCATGCCGATAAGCGCAATTTTTTTTCATATTGTTCAATATACATGAAAAACCCTGAAATAGTCTAGAGAAAAGGAGACAATAAGAAAACATGCATGTGATAAAGATTCATGATTCATCCCTAGAATGCATGTCTTGTCATTCCAGACTTGATCGTCTGCTTTCTTGGTCATGCTATCGACATGCTTCAACATACTCATAGTAGTTTGTTTCCATGTCATCTATGAATAGATGCTCTTGTAGGCCAAGACAATTTCTATATACTCTTCATCAACGACTGGAAGGAGCATCCCGATTCATGGATATGTGTTCTCGTGACACCTATTTCTCTACGAGTGTCACAATCTCCTAATAATGTAGTAGTACCTACTCAGGAATCTCTTGATAAGGCCGTAGATGGGGATTGACATCCACATCGAACAATCAAAGCTTGTGATGGTCGAGCAGTTGGAGCTTGGGATATTAGTGGTGGAGCATGTTGAATAACTTCACCAGAAAAATAATTTGGGAAAAAACCATACCCTTGTCTAGCTCTAGGTTTTATGTATCTAAGAAGATTCTTCCATTCCGCTGGCACCATTTCTATATGTATAGGTAGTAGAATGAGGGGGGCAACTAATCCTGCTGGAAAGTAATGAGGAAAAATGCTACCACCGTGATAAGATGATTTTCGAAGGTCTATTTGGGTCTCATCATGATAAGAACTTGATTCATGATGAAAGGGTAAGAAAATGATGCGTCAACACTCTTGAATTGAGAACTACTCATGTCAACACTAAGAGATTCCATTGAAGAAATCAAATCTTCCTTATAATCATCACTTGGAGTTAGATGGTTCCCATAGGACCCAGACCCTTGTCTACCATACGGATGTGATCCATAACCAGAGGGACCATGACCAATTTATAGTTCCTATAGGATCTACACTCATAGTCCACGAGCTCTGGACGTCGCACGTTTTCTCCATGTGCATTTTTATGTTATTCTATTTATTCTCATCCAACCTCCATCATTACTGTCATTTAGAGGTAGCCTTCTGCCATCGCTACTAGAAGCTACATGTACACTGCCACTGCTATCATGCACCTCTTCAATGGCTTCACCTGCATCTCCATCACCACCATCACCAATGCCATTACACTTCAACCTGGAATGTGAAGGATTGCTTGGATTACTCTCAATGCATGGAGGATTGGTGCTTCCTGATCTGTCCATGAAGTCATCAATATCAACACCCATTTGTTGATCGATCGTTTGATTCGGTCTTCCTCCCTCACCAGGAACAAGATGCCTGCTGCTTTCCATCCATTGTCAAAGGACATTCTCCTCTCTTTCATCTGCATCATCACGGATTCCGTCGCCCGCCCATCGTGTGCTTCATATTCAATGCTACATTGTAGTTGATGTTAACATAATCTTTCAACTTTTCTCAACCCAATTTATTTCTTCTTTTTGAATGGATTAATTTTGAATGTGCCCCAATTTCTCTCACAGCCTCTTACAGATGCAATGATGAAACTTTAATATGGATCAAGGTTCAACTTTGAGTCTATTCTTTTTTACTTTAATATGGAGTCGACTAGCAATTCGTTCATCATTGCATCCATATTAAAGTAACAAATACATTATACATAGTATACACGTTTGAGACTCCATAATATAAAGTATAATTTTGAATGTGCCCCGATACAGATCATGAGTCTTTTTTATATACATTGTAGTCTATTCTTTTTTACTTTAATATGGTTATATACAAAATTAAAGTAACAAATACATTATACATAGTATACACGTTCAAGCAATTCGTTTGAGACTCATGATCTGTATTGAGCCTTTCAATCACTTCTTGTGCCATTGACAAGAGGTCAGGATATTAACTAAGTTTGTGCTTGTATTTATATTTTGGATTCATTAATAAGTTGCATAAGGTAATAATATCATAATTCACGAGGTCTAAAACAATGTAAAAGAATATAAACCTATGCAGTAAGGGGAAATTCTTTGGCCTTGTGAAATAGATTTATCAATATGCTGGTCCATCTCTCTTCAATTATCTTCACATGCGCTCGATACAATTTAGGACATGTATGCTCTTTAACAATATCTCTCATCTTCGTTGTTGCATCGTAAAGAGCACAAAATGTAGGCTTCTTATCATCATCCATCAACTCAAACAACCATATTAGGTTCCAAGAGTCACTTGCCTAAAGATGAATCACCAATTTATCATATTAATATACCAAAATTAGATAAAATATAGAGCTTATCTCATCACATTTTCATCTCTTTTTGTCCATAATTTCACTTTTCACTTTTCACATAATTTGCATTCAAAAGATACAAAAAAGAAAATAATCAAAATTGAAAATAATAAAAATGAAATAAAAAGGATACTTTTCGAAGATTTTCACATCCTCTTATTGTCTTTATAAATTAATGTATTTAATTACCAACTAGTTGTTTTTAGTTTTTTTGTTAAGTTTTAATCCCATTCAATGTTTCTAATTTTGTATTTATTTGTAGGTCACAATGGGCCAAAAACCCATCCCATTTTTGTTCTAAATAAAAGGAAAAAATAAAAAAATAAAACCAAGGGACTGACATCGGCACCCATGGGGTTGACATCAACCCCTCTCTCCTTCCTCAAGCACATGCAGCTCACACCCTCGCTTCTTCTCCCTCGCGTGCCAACTACTGCCACCCCTTTGTCTCCCCTTCGACCAACGGTTGCGCCGCCTTCGCTTCTATCAACCGCCACCCTCTCCCCTTCCCACGACTGCACCTACAAATAGGGGAGAACGACGGTCGAGAAAAGGGAAACCCATCACTGGAGCTTTGAGCTCTTGCCCACTCTATCTCCAGTTCAGTCGCGAGCAGCTCCACCTCTCCCCTCCTCCTCATCGCCCTCCTTCGTGACGGACGCCTTCGTGCTCCACCGTGGATGACCGAGCACAGTCTCTGCCTCCGTCCTCTGTCCAGGAAGAATGGGGTCCTAGGGATCTCTTTGTAATTTTTATTTTCTTTTTTTACTTATTTTAGACACAAATGTAATTTTAGAAAACTTTTGACTATTCTCTGTGATTACTAATTTTGAATTTTATATTTTGAAATATTTGCACTTTTTACATTTTTCTAATTTATATTTTATATTTTGGAATATTTGTACTTTTTACATTCAGTTTTTGTTATTTTCATTTCAGTCCTCAAGTAACCTTTTTGTAATTTTGGAAACTTAAGTACTTTCTCCGTAATTTGCCCATGAAAAATATCGATTTAGAAAAAATTTCACGTCTGTCCATACTCTTTTATTTAATTACGATCATGCCCTTAACTTTAGTTTTATTTAAATTTAAGCTTTTTAACTTTTCAAAAAAATTACACGAATGCCCCCGGCACTTCCAAAAATCACCAAAAATAGTAGAAAAATTTGACAAATTCTCAGAAAATTCATGTACGATTCTTATGATGTTTAGAATTTAAGTATATAGATTTCTATGCACTTTAAGGCCCAAATAAAAAGAAAATTAGGGTTTACTTTGAAAGATAAAGTGAAAAATGATTGTGTGAATACAATAAAAATTCACGTAAAATGCATGAGTCTCTATGTATCGGTCCTCTACTTACGATATGCTTATTTTAATATCTCTTGATGTGTACTTGTATAAAAAAATTGTCCGAAATTTCTCGGTTTTCACATGTACGCACGACGACACTAAAAATCACTTTTTAGCACACAACAAATACTAGTTTCAATTTGGCACCGTTGTCGGGGATTTGACAACTTTTCCCAATTTATTTTGGCATTTTGATCTTTTTATTTTTTTAAATTAATTTCATTTACCTTTCATTTCAGGTACAAAAAACCACAAAAAAAGATGGATCTCTCTTTCTCGTGCTCCCTCATTCTCTTCTTCTCTCTTGCTCTAAGTCTGGATCCATCAAGCCGCACACTGTAAAATTTTTCCAATCACTTAGATGTTTTTAGGTGCTTGCATTTGTGTACAAATTTATAAAATTTCCAAAAAGTAGAAAATCAACTTCTTCTTGATGCATTCAACTCCGTAGCCTCTCTCCCTCTGGTCGTTAATTAAACAAGATCATAACTTTATTGTTTTCATAAATCAGATAAGGTCTGGAAAGTCACCGCGTGACTCGGACGAAAGCAGATCTAAGTGCTTGAATTGTTGCACTTTTATAACAATTTCACGTGCACAAACATAATCCTAGATCAGAGCCCAAATCCTTGTGAAATTTCTGACTGCCGAGATAAAAAACGATTAGCTACTTCTTAGTGAGGGAACTACGATCTCCCTTAGCGGATTGAGTGGCTAAAGGGCAATGCGTAAGGCATCGTCCTCAAGTAAACACGGGTAGCCGTTCTACGATCCGTACTTACACCCATACTGGCTGAAAGTAGAGGCAAATAGGCGTATGAATTCGGGACAATCCGCGTTTCACATGTAAATATCTAGGATAAATGTGTGCTTGATTTGTGAAAATTAAAAGATAACCGCTTTGCGGTAACCTATGTTATGTTGAAGAATCCACATTTGTCTTGTGTTTGTAATGGATACTGATTTTGATTTGCCAGTCCCTCTTGGTTCTTTAGCTAAGTTTGCCTATTAAAATGATTTGGTCAAATACCCCACCCGAAAGTAGATTGCAAGATCTCATCTCTATAGCTTTTGCAAAAAATAAGGGATCTTGGAGATGATACTTAACCCTCCCCTACTGACCAAGCGAGGACCCAAAATATTATGTTCATTGAGGGATGGCATTAAGGAAATAACATGACTCTTGGAAGAGCAAGAAAAAAGAAATTGTCTACAAAATCAGCTAGTTTGCCGAAAGCCCTCCTTGACGACTCTCATAGATGAATTTTTACCTTTCATCCAACCATCTCTCATCTTCCTCCACGTCACTTGGTTTTTTAAAATCTTTTAGTGATGAAAGGTATCATTTCGAGGATTTTGGTCGAATACATCTTCCTCAGACACCACCGGAAACTTACCAAGAAACCAAAACTCCATTCCCGACCATTAACTTGACCTATGATACAACTACTCTAGGCTAACATGATTTGAATTTGAAAATCATGCTCCATGAGAATTCCTCGATTACTTTTTTGGGTAATTTTGAGGATAAGCATGTGGAGATTTTTGATAAAGTTGTAATTGAAAATTTGAAAGAAAAGTTAAAGATTGTGATATAACCTTTATGATGTCTAAATGTTGGGACTATGGAAGGCATATTTTAGACATTGATTTTGAGGATGATTTTGAGATTGAATTAAATTTTAAGAAAGAAGAAAGTGATTAAATTTTAAGAAAGAAGAAAGTGAAATAATTTCAGGATTCTTAATTCAAATAAATCACAATGAACTTTTCAAGTCAAATGATGCACTTTCTGAACATGAGATAATTGACGAGTTTGTATGTCAACTTGGGAGTGATTTAAATTTAGGAAGAAAGGAAATAATGGAATATGATTTTGTGGTTGGATTAAAATTTGAATGCAAAGATGAGAATGAATCTGTATCAAACAAAATTTTCAAGAATGGTTTGAAAAGAGAGATTGATAGAGCAGTTGATGAGATCCTCTTCCCAACAACCTCTAACCATATGTCAGAAGTCTTCCTCGATGACTCCCTAGAGGACGAGAAAACAATGTCTACCTCAATTTCCTTCCCAACATAGAAAGAAGAGCTACATCACTCGGTGTATGATTCCTAATATACATTCTATTTCACTGAATCGATTTCAGATCATGATGACTTTAGGTCCTATGATCCTTTCTAGATCGAAATCGTGGAATACCCTCATGCACTTGAGGATGATCGACCTACCAATTCAGATGATCCACCTTAGTTGGATCCATCGTATGTTGTCACATGACTCACATCCTCGTTGGTAGCTAATATAGAGGAAGACCACATTGATTACACACATACTTCCTCTAAGACCTCCCTCCCTCTCGTACTCCATATAATTGAACATGTTGCGGTTAAATCTCGATGGTCTGATCTAAGTTTTGATTTGGAATCTACAAGTGATGCCATCCAAGATAATTATAGTGATATCATGGAGGAAGATAATTATGACTCACAATTGGTATTTGAGGATTTTATACTATACTCCATTAGCCTTCAAACTCTATTAATCCCACGATACAATTTCCAGCCATTGGCCTCACCGCAGTTTTTCAAACACATACCACACAATCAAGTGACACGGGTTATTCCTAACCCTGAAGCGTGGCTAGGGGTGTTAAAACCAACAAAAATCGTGGGATACATCCCATATTTATCTTTCAGGTACTTTCATTTCTTTGCATTTTCTCACTTTTTGTTTTGAATAAATATGGGGGAAACCCCATGAAAATATGAGGGAAACCCCATAAAAACAAACAAGAAAATGATAAAATCACTTGAAAACAACAAAAGAAGTATCATTCACTTATTACATCTTGTACCCTCTTTCTTCTACCGTCCTACTATTTTTTTCCACTTTGCTATCACCATAAAGACATGGCTCTATCTTAGCATGGGGGCAGGGGGCAGTGTGTTGCATGGATTACGCTTCTATTTTATCGCATTAAAAAATCCATTTCATTTCATACATTCCATTTTTTACATTGCTTTTATTTTCAAAAAAATCCAAAAGTTGTCATTGCATTATTTTTCGAAAATTATAAAATTCCGAAAAATTTTAACATTTTCAAAAAAAACTTTGCATCATTTTTGCATATTTTTCAAAAATTCCTAATTTGTTTGCATATACCCAAAATCCGACAAAAATTGCAAAAAATCCTAAAAATATTTTTTTTTAAAAAAAACAAAAGCAATTTTTTTTCTAAAATAAAAAATTTCCCCTTATTTTCTCCGAACTTTTTGGGATGTAGAGGCTGGTTTTTTTACAAATTTTCGGACTTAGATAAAAAAGACCCTAATCCACTTAATTTCAAAGGATCTCTTTAGACTTGAGTATTCTGATTCTTCAGCTTTATTTTAGACTTAATTCCTCGAGTTCCACTAATTTATGTGGTGACCAAAAGTTGTCTGAATAGATCATCTTAACAGTTATAGCACTCTTTTACTCTTGATTGATTATTGAACAAACTACACCTTACAACCTAGCTCAACTTAGTTTGCTTGTACAAGGGACCGTTTAATCTCTACTAAGGGAAGGGAGTGACTCTGAATTTACAGTTAAGCAAAATTCAGTGATCTAAGTTCAGGAACCACTTATTCTGTGTAAGTTGGGGTATGTCAGCAAACTTGCCTTATACATGTATCTGAAAGTTACATTTTATACATGTACACTCTTGATACCCATTGCTAACAAATCCTATTAAAAAGAAGGCACAATATGTGATGCATATTCCAAATATGCAAATGCAAAGCAAAGGTCTACCAAAGACAAATCTACTCAAATAACTCAGCTCTACCAAATAAATCAAGTAGCAGACCAATGTTGCTACTAGTTTAAAAGATGCCAAATAGGCCCACGGTTATACGCTGCAAAAAGGAAAAAAATGAGAGCAACATACCAAAGCGGTTTACAGAAAACCTCAGAAAATTCAAGTTCTCTATGATTCGCACCCATCTTCTTTTACTGATAAATTCATGTGAAATTAGAATAAACCTACATTTAGAGAGAATAGAGGCTTTAGATTTTGTGAATCTCCTGGTACTTTGCTTAGGGTTGTACGGTTTACTTGTCAAGCAAATTGGGATGAGCTATATAATCTTCATACATTTCAAAATCAACTTAAGGTTAAAGAGAACATCTACTGATCAGGATGATCAGACTTGGCCTGCAAATGTAACCGACTAAAGTTGCTTGAACACGAGGGTTGTCGACTTGTATACTCGAATCTAAAGGGAGCCCGAACACATTATTAATTTAAAGGTTGACTTAGTCTATGTTTGTTATTTGTTCAAACTTGGGTTAAAATCTTAAGACTTTGTGGGTGCGTCTGCTGCAAACCCTCTTTGTACATTCTCTAATTATTTTCTATTTCACTTTGCATATCATTGTCTTGCTCGGGGACTAACAACATTTAAACATGGGGTATGATGAATCACTAATTTATCATATTAATATGCCAAAATTAAGCAAAATCTTGAGCCGATCTCATCACATTGTTGCCTCTTTTTGTGCATAATTTCACTTCTCACTTTTCACATAATTTGCATTCACTACAAAATATAAAATAATCAAAATAGGAAATAATAATAAAATAGGATAAAAGGATACTTTTCGAAGATTTTCACATCCTCTTATTGTCTTTATAAATTAATGTATTTAACAACTAATCGGTTGTTTTTGGTTTTTTGTTACGTTTTAATCGCATTCAATGTTTCTAATTTTTATTTTATTTGCATGTCATAATGGGCCAAAAGCTCATCCCATTTTTGTTCTAATAAACAAAAGAAAAAAACAAAAACAAAAACATGGGATGATGTCAGACCCTTCTTACTCATGACATGCTGCTCGCACCCCCTCTTCTTCTCCCTCGTGCGCCAACTGTCGTCGCCCCTTCCTCTCCCCTTCGACCAACGGTGGCGCTGTCTCCCCTTTCGCTAATCGTCACCCTCTCCCCTCCCTCGACTGCGCCTACAAATAGGGGAGGGCACCGACCGGGAAAAGGGGAACCCATCACCGGAGCTTCGAGCTCTAGCCCCACTCGGCCTCTCTGTTGATACGCGGTCTCGACTCTCCCTCTCCAGTTCAGCCGCGAGCAGCTCTGCCTCCCCCTCCTCCTCGCCACCCTCCTTCGCAACGAACCACCATCGTGCTCCATCGTGGGCGGCTGAGCACGGTCCTTGCCTCTGTCCTCTGTCTAGGAAGAAGAAAGGGATCCTAGGGACCTCTTCGTAATTTTTGTTTTCTTTATTTTCCTTCTTTTAGACCTAAATGTAATTTTAAAAACTTTTGATTATTCTCTATGGTTTTTCTAATTTTGAATTTTATATTTTGGAATATATGCACTTTCTACCTTCAGTTTTTTTGTTATTTTCATTTCAGTCCTCATATGACCTTTTTGTAATTTCGTAAACTTAAGTACTTTATCCACAATTTGTCCATTAAACACTTAGATTAAAAAATCACTTCTGTTCAGACTCTTTACTTAGTTGCAAT
Organism: Ottelia alismoides; assembly: GCA_037367405.1. NCBI lineage: Eukaryota > Viridiplantae > Streptophyta > Magnoliopsida > Alismatales > Hydrocharitaceae > Ottelia > Ottelia alismoides. The sequence goes on along the minus strand of JAZKJV010000473.1, from coordinate 261,063 downwards.
TATACCCTTAACTTTAGTTTCATTTAGATTTAAGCTTCTGAACTTTTCTAAAAATTACACAAATGCCCCTGACACTTCCAAAAATCATCAAAAATAGCACAAAAATCCGAAAAATTCTCAGAAATTCATGTGTGATCCTTACGATGTTTATGATCAATTTCATAGGTTCCGATACACTTTAAGGTCCCCCAAATAAAAAGAAAATTAGGGTCTACTTTGAAATAATAAAGTGAAAAATGCTTGTGTAAATACAATAAAAATTCGCGTAAAATGTCCGAGTCTCTGTGGATCGATCTTATACTTACCATCAAGGCCTTAAATGTCGGTTTCAGGCACCATTTCGGTGACTGGCCGAAACAGAATTTCGGTCGAAATTCGAATGAAGTTTCGATCATTTCGGTCATTTTTTGAACTAAGGCCCCCTTATTTCGCCGAAATTCGATCGAATTTCACCGAAATTTGAGGCCATGCTTACCATATGCTTATTTTAATATCTCTTGAGGTGTAGTTGAATAAAAAAATATATGAAATCTCTCGATTTTTGCGTGTGCGCACGACACTAAAAATGACTTTTTAGCACACGTAAAACCGATGTTTCACTTAACCAATCCCTTCTTCTAGTTTCCTTTTGGCTCTCCTTGGTACTGTAATAATCTACCAACCGAAACACGATCTTGATGCCCGCATTTTTGTCCACTATACTTTGCAACACAATAAAATTTATTGGAAATCTAGGGATGCCATGCCTTATCAAATCACCTCTATAATTTTCCCTCATCAATGACACAAGATGTGATCCGTTGTAAATAACGGTAATCAATTCATTTAAAATGCTTCTTATTTTTCCAAAATCTTTTAAAATCAAATCAGTGGACAACATAATGTGTCCAAAAAATTCCATAAGAGTGGTTCCATCAATATTTGCTTGTATTTTTGAAGTTGCTGCCATTATCGGTGACGATTTGCCTCAAAATCTCCACCCCAACTTCTTTCACCATATTCTTCACCAACTTCATAATGCATTTTTAGTCTTTGACGCCACAAAAGGTGCCCACTGAATCGAGAAAGATTGTCTTCCAATTGCAGTTTACTAGGATGTTGATGATTTGCTTCCTTGCATAGCTACTCCAACTATCGGCCATGATGGTCCCATCATACTCTGGTCATGTTGCCTTCAAATTATCAATGTGGGCTTGAACTTGGACCTTCTCCGAAGATACTTGCTCATGATTTCATATGGAATAGGAGCTTTCAGTCGCGTATCGGCCTGTACTATCTCGTCAATGATATGTTAGAAGGAATTACTCGCTTGCAGTATTCACAGAAATTCCTTTTATGGAAAAAAGTTCTGAAGCATCTGTTCCAATTCTTTCCCTAGCATTTGAAAACATTCCTTTCACATCTTTCTGCTTTGCATCTTGTGATGGAAACATAGTAGTCTCTCAATGATCTACCTTTTTCAAAGTTGGTTCATTGTGCATTGCATGCTGCTTCTTTTTTTGTTGACTCTCACTCCCTCCAACACCACTCCCCAGCCCCAGTCTCAAATCTGAGACTACCATCCTATGTCGATATCCACGTCTGGATAATTCACGCCTTTCATGTTCGGATCTAACATAATCTTTCATTTCCTGTCTATATGCTCTCTTCTCTGTTGCAACAAGCTCAATATCAGTAGGATATACAAAATCATCGTCGTCGTCATCAGATTCATCAATAACCATGTAATCTCTCTAAAACACATCATCCCTTGTAGATTTTTTCTTCTTTTTTGCTTCTTGTCCTCCATATTTGCTCTTATATGCTCTTTGATTTCTTTGGGGCATTTGGTGCACATGGCAATATCTTTGTGCCCCCTTCCTGATGTTGTTTGTATCTTGTAATTCCTCTTCCACGGATTTGTTTTCCACAAAATCGACATTCAGTCTTGTATTTTACTATCTTCAGGCATATCAATGTAAACCTAACAAATAATTAAGGTATAACAAGTATTTATCCCCTTTTCATCGCCAAACACAAATCTCGTCAACCAATAAGCCAAAGGGGATTGATCTCTCCTATCTCATGTCGATAGTCGGATTCAGAATTTGATCTGTCACTTTCGCTTTCATTTCGTTCAAATGGATGTTATCATTCACAAATAATAAATTACTTCAAATCGTATTATTCAATTTCTAAAAAAATAATAAATTAAAACACAACTTTTGCATTTTTACATTGAACAAACTAGCTTGGCGCCTTGGAGAACTTGGAGTTGGAACTTGGAGACAAGGCAATGCATGACTCAAGATAACTCCAACTAAGTGGAGGCAAAGAATCTCTACCCTCCTAACTTTGTACAAAGAAAAGGTTCATCTTTTGAAAGCGTGCTTGCATGTCGGAGGGTCTTCAAATTCCTTCGTCTTTTCTACTTTCACCTTGCGAGGACATGGGAGAGATTGTGACTGATTAGGTAGTGTTTCTCAATGTTCAATAAATGAAATTAGAAACTTCTACAGAGGATAAGTTTGTGACGGCATCATGAAATATAGTATTTGAATTCAATAACACCTAATAACTTCAAATGAGGGTATCCCTCTTTTTTGGGCCTAAAAAAATAACTTCAAATGAGGGTATTTTTGTAAGACTAGATCACTTTCATATAATATAATCCCTTTTTGGGTGAAAGGATAAATTCAATATGCCAAATAACACCAGAAAAATCAACCACCTATCTTATCATAAATACATATTTCCCCTTATCCTTCAAGCAAGAAGCAATCGCAAGAAATAAACCTCCTTTTTTTATTTCCATTTTTCCTTATCCCCCATCCAAATGCCATCTTAAGTTTAACTCCATTTGAAGTTCCTGTTTTGCTCAAGAAGTAGTATTTGAGTGTGGATTGGTATATTTTCGTGTATAGACCAGCCAGTCGTCTTCTGGGTAAGCTGTATCGTTATCATTTCTGTAGTACAAGTAGAATCACTTCTTTTAACTGGTATAGTTCTGTATCTTCCCATCTAATCTAGATTATCTAACATAAAAAGAAATCATATTTCAGGCTACCATGCTGTACAAAACAGTTGCAGAAAGAGGACCATGGAGCTTTTTATCAAAATGGGCATTAGAGTCCTATATAAACGGTGAAGTAGGAAAAACACTTATTCTGTACTCGAGGATGTCAGAGCTGGGATACGAAATAGCGCAGAGCAATGCTGCCTGGATTCTTGATAAGTATGGGGAGCTTAGTATGTGCATGGGAGAGGCTGGATTTTGCACTGATAATGAGAGACATCTACACGCCCACTCCTTGTGGTGGCTAGCATCTGAACAGGGGAATGAACATGCTGCTTTATTGATTGGTGATGCTTATTATTATGGACGGGTAAGTTTGTTTGTCCCATTTTATAGGTTATCTGAAACATACAATATTCTGATCTCTGTCGTTGTTTTATTTGCACTTTCTTCTTTAAGATTTTATATTCATGGTAGAAAAAGAAAATGATCTGGTGACATTACCTGAACAAGATATGTTCTATAGGCGCGTACCACTGAAATCCTTTAATCGGCTCAAAAGAAAATAAAATGATTTCTCATATATTTTAAAGTGATATTGTCGAGGTTTACGTTATGTCATGATGTATCTTTTCGTATTTCTTATTTTTCTCAGGTCTATCTATGTAATTTACCCAAGGGTTTTCTCTCTATATAAGAGACCCTAGGGCTATGTGGAATAACATCTAAGAGTTTTACTCTAACATGGTATCAGAGTCAAAACCCTAATCTAGGGTTTTCTCTCCACCCGCCCCCCCCTCTCCCGCCGCCGCCGCCGCCCCTCCTCTCTTTCGGCCGCCGCCCACCCTCGTCGCCGAGGACCCTCCCCCCGCCGCCCGCTCTTCCCCGCCACCCTTCCCCGCCGCCGAGGCCCCCACCACCCTTCCCCGCCGCCATTACTCGCCCGTGCTCGCGGGCTCTCCAGCCGTCGACGAAGCCCCTCTCCGGGCTTCTCCTTCTTCGCTCGGCGCCGATTTCAACATGGGTTCAAGTGCATATAGTCTACATATGCACTTGAATCCACCCGGGTCTTTGTAGACACCAGTTCTTGTGTCTATCATCCCTTGTCTTCTTCTCCGGCGATATGTCAGAACAAAAGGTTGATATGCCCTCCATAGGTGCCTTTAAGGGTTCGGCGCCAATCGTCAAAATGGACGGGACAAACTATGAGCTGTGGCCGATGCAGTTCATGAGTTTGATGAAGTCAGGTGGTAAGAAGCAAATTCTTATCGAAGATGAACCGGTAGAGAAGACGGGGATATATGCCTCCTGGGAGGCTGACGATGCGTATGCCAAGGTCTGGCTATCGGGGATGCTTTCGATGGAGATTGCAAATGACGTCCTCCATCAGCCCACAACCAAGGCGATGTGGGATATTCTTGCCACTACATATTCTCAGGTGCGGAACGAGACTAAGATGCTGCAGCTGCAGCATGATATTTTCACGATGAAACAGAATGGACGGCCACATCATTCTCTGTACACGTCTCTGCGAGGGATGTTCGAGAAGTTATACAGTACCATCCCGCTCACAGCCACTCCAGAACAACAGAAGACTTTCCGCAACGCTACAATGGTGGGAGTTCTACTTGCCGCTCTCGATGCTGAGTACGAGGCTACCCGCTCCCAGATCCTTGCCGATGCCACTATTCCTCCTATGGAGGAAGTCTACAAGAGGCTCAGTCGTATCCCTCTTTCGTCCATCACATCTACTCCACCTCCTTCGGCGATGGCAGTATCGCGTGGGAGAGGTGGTTCATCTTCTTTTCGTGGCTGTGGTCCACGTGGCCGTGGAGGTCGTATTCCAAGGACGTGCTCGCATTGTCATCGCACTGGTCACTCAGAGGACACATGCTATTCTAAGCATGGGTTTCCACCTTCGGCACGTGTAGCTAACCATGTTCAGCCTTCTTCAGCGTCTACTCCAGATCACAGGTTCGAGGAGCTTGTGACGAGATTTCAAGACATTATGCCACAGTCATCATCGGATGCTGCGAGTACCGTAGATGTTGCAGCATCGGCATCAGCCAGTACCTCTGCTTCTGCTAGTACCTCAGGTAGTACTACTGTCGGTCCTCTGTTACATGATCTATCTGGTTGGATTAATATATTCTGGAGCAACCCATCATCTGTGCCATGACAGAAACAAACTTGAGTCCTACAGAGATATCTCTTCAGGTCGCTCTGTGCTTATAGCTGATGGCACTCATTCCCCTATTGTTGGACAGAGGGAGATCTCTTTGACACCCTCCATGCACCTACATAATGTTCTACATGCACCTGAATTTTCCATGAATTTATTGTCAATTAGTCAGATTATAAAAGACCTGCATTGTCGTGCTATATTTGACCCATCATCTCTCATTTTTCAGGACATACTAACGGGCAGGGTGATTGATTGTGGCTCTGAGCATAATGGCTTATATCGTCTGGTCCGGAATTCCTTTGCTGGTGTCTCTCTTCACCTACAAGGATCGGTCTCACCGTATACGTGGCATCTTCGGTTTGGGCACCTTCCACTTCAGAAAATGCGTCATCTCCTGCCTCAGATCTCTTCCACTTCATCATTTCGTTGCGAAGCTTGTCAGTTAGGGAAGCACCATCGTTCTAGCTTCCCAAGTCGTCAGAGTCGGAGCAGTAGCTCCCCGTTTGAGTTATTCCATATAGATATTTGGGGTCCTAGTCGTGTCCCTGACCATCAGGGACACAGGTTTTATCTGGTTGTGGTTGATGATTTTTCTCGTGTCTCTTGGACTTTTCTACTTAAGAATAAATCTGAAGCAGGGAATGTTATCAAGAATCTCATCAATGAAGTGCAGAATGTTTTTTCATCTAGTGTTAAATATGTCCGCACAGATAATGTGTTGGAGTTCTGTACTCGTTCTCTCTCTCACTTCCTTTCATCTAAAGGCATTATTCACCAAACCTCTTGCGCCTACACATCACAACAAAATGGAGTTGTCGAAAGGAAACATCGTCACTTTCTTGATATTGCGCGAACATTACTTATTCAGAGTTGTGCGCCGTTGGCTTTTTGGGGAGATGATATACTTACAGCATGTTATCTGGTCAATCGCATGCCTTCTTCGGTTCTTGGGGAGAAATCTCCAATTTCTGTTCTTTTCCCGGATAAGGACTTATTTTCACTTACTTCTCGTGTATTTGGTTTAGTTGCCTTTGTTCACCGTTTGTCTCCGGGACTTGACAAGCTCTCTCCTAGAGCTGTCAAGTGTGTCTTTGTAGGTTATTCGATGGCACAAAAGGGCTATCGATGTTATGATCCAATCCATGACAAGTACTATGTCAGTGCAGACGTTACATTTTTTGAGCATGTTATGTACTCCCCTGCAGGTGATAGATTGGTATCTTCCTCCACGCCTTCAGATAATCATGTCTATGTTCCTCCACCACTAAATATGGGTCAACCCATCTCAACTACGCCGCCACCACCACCACCACCACCAATACCTCAATCTTACCCCATTCCACCATTCCCTAAGTTCTACACACGACGGTCAGGGCCTGCTCAGGCTACAAGTTAACCATCCACCACGCCTCAGGTATGCTCCGATACGGCTACTAATGATGGGTTAGATAGCGTACCATTGCAGGACTCTTTGCTACAGAAGGCGGATCCTCCAGTCAGCACAGTGGATAATGATATTGATATTCCTATTGCACATCGAAGGCCGAAGAGGAAATGTGTGTCCTATCCTCTTGCGTCGCAGGTGTCCTTTCATCATCTTACTGGTGATTTCCAGAGGTTTGCAGCAGTTGTTTCTTCAGTGGAGATACCACGGACTTATCAGGAGACCATGAAGAGTGAGTGCTGGAGGTTGGCCATGAAGGAAGAGATGCGTGCTTTACAGTCTAGAGGGACTTGGACCCTTGTTCCTATTCCATCAGGTGCGTCTGTGGTTAGCTGCAAATAGGTGTTCACTGTTAAATATCATGCAGATGGTCGTCTTAATCGATACAAGGCAAGACTTGTTGCACACGGATTTACCCAAACATATGGTGTTGACTAGTTGGATACTTTTTCACCGGTGGCTCGCCATTCGACGCTTCGCATCCTCTTATCCGTAGCTGTGGTACGCGAATGGCCCATTTTTCAGCTTGATGTCAAGAATGTGTTTCTGTATGGAAACCTACAGGAGGAAGTCTACATGCAGCGGCCACCAGGTTTTACTGCTGAGGGGGAGACTCACATGGTGTGTAGACTTCATAAGGCGATTTATGGCCTTAAACAGAGTCCAAGGGCATGGTTCCAAAAGCTATCTCAGCTGATCGAACGACAGGGGTTCAAGAGATCAAATGCGAACCATTCGTTGTTTATTCAGAAGACTCTCAGAGGTACAGTTGTTGTCATGATATATGTTGATGATAATCTGGTTACAGGAGATGATGCTCAGGGAGTCGAGATGACTAAAGCCCTCTTGGGCAGTCAGTTTGTTACGAAGGATATGGGTACCATACGATACTTTCTGGGGATAGAATTTGCAAGAAATGCACAAGGGATGGTGATGACCCAAAAGAAGTATGTTACAGACTTGCTTGTTGAAACAAGAATGATTGGGTGCAGACCATCGAGCACCCCCATGGACCCAAGTATGAAATTGTATGACAATGATACTGAAGAGGTGGACAAAAGAAGATACAGAGAGATGGTGGGTAAGCTTCTGTACATCACCATAACTAGACCTGATATTGCTTTTGTTGTAAGCCGTGTAAGTCAGTTTATGGAGCAGCCTAGGCAAGTCCATATGGAAGCACTATACATGATACTGAGATATCTAAAATCTTCTCCAGGCTCAGGTTTGCTATTCAGAAAGGACACGGATTTGTCCATTTCCGCTTGTGCAGACGCAGCCTATGCAGGGTGCTCAAAGGATCGTAAGTCTACTTCAGGTTTTGCTATCTTTATAGGAAGCTCTCTGGTTTCTTGGAAAAGCAAGAAACAAATTGTTGTGGCAAGATCGAGTGCTGAATCTGAATATAGGGTCATGGCACAAGCAAGCACAGAAATGATGTGGGTTCGAGCAGTCTTGGAAGACTTGAATGTGAATGTCTCTTTACCCATGCAGCTTCAGTGTGACAATCAAGCAGCGCTGTTCATTGCCAATAATCCAGCGTTTCACGAAAGGACGAAGCATATCGAGGTAGATTGCCATTACACTAGAGACATGATCCAGAAGGGCTTTATCTCCACGTCACACGTCAATTCTGAGGACCAGACTGCTGATATATTTACCAAGCCGTTGCTCAGAGGACCTTTCCAGAAATGTTCTTCCAAGCTGAGCATGATAGATATCTATGCTCCATCTTGAGGGGGAGTGTAGAGGTTTACGTTATGTCATGATGTATCTTTTCGTATTTCTTATTTTCCTCAGGTCTATCTATGTAATTTACCCAAGGGTTTTCTCTCTATATAAGAGACCCTAGGGCTATGTGGAATAACATCTAAGAGTTTTACTCTAACAGATATGAATGTTGTTGTCAATGCTGATATGTCCTGCTTTAATGATACATGGTTTCTAATATTTGGTTGTCCAGGTACTATATAAATATTTAAATTTGGATACTAGAGAAAGCTTCATCTTGATTTTGTCATTGGTGTAAATTTCTGAATGTTGCAGGTATTAGTGAGTCAGTGCTATTCATGTTTTTATATACTTCTGTCGACGATGTTGCAGCCGTGAAATGCACTACAAATTTCACGTATAATTATTTCCATTGATTTTAACAAAAAACGCATATAACAAGATCAAGTATACTCCAATGCTTCCTCTTGGGAGCTTTGTACCGGACTAGTTAATGTTCGTTTACGTTAAGTTCTTAATATTTTATGTTGAGAATAGCAACGAGTTGAATTTCAGTTAATTGGGTAATTGTAACTTGCGGAAGATCCATTAATTGCGGTATGAGGTCATATTCACACCGCCTATTGTTAGAGTTGGGTATGAGTGACGTTTATATATAGCTTGTATGTGAACCCCTCAGGATCCGGGTACCCGTTAATCACACATTCGCACTATTATTCACATGAGATCGCATGAAGTTACAGAAAAGCAGGGAAAAGTTTTCGCGCGGCTAATTATCCACATGACATTCACATCCACAACATAACCACAAAGTAAAAGAGATACAAATGGCACCAAAATTTCTTTTTATTAATATTCATATCCATTTACAACTTGCACAAGCATCTTCCATATTACAACATATATCCCAAGTGATACAAAAGAGATAGCATTTACATCACCAACTAAACAAAAACTGAGACAAAATACTTCATACCGTCTGGTGTATACTCTGTCTCCAGGAAGCATGTATAGCTACAGATCAGCAGGCCCCTTGCCTGACATGTGTGCAAAGAAGAAGAGGAGTCACAAAGTGAATACAAACCCGTAGTTTGAAATAAATCATAAGTAATTTAATGTGCAAAAGAGAGCAAGTAGAAAGGTGGAAAGTAAAGTCTACATCTACTTGCGTAAGTAAAAAAAAGTTTTTCAGACTACTTGTAAACATCTCAAATGTTTGTCCCATAACCCATCATTTCCCATATGTAACATATTTATATAGCAGTTGCGTATTCATGAGTGTATGAGTGTGAATGCATATATCATTTTCTTCAGAGATCATGTTGGTGAGTGAAAAATGAAAAGTTGAGATTGTAAAGATCTATTAATTTATTTAAGTTCTTGGGTAGAGAGAATAGTCTTTGATCATAACTTCTCCAATTCTTAACTTCAATGTTTCAGATATAACTCCAGATGTTGTAGCTGTAGATATGGATGATCTAGATATATAATCGCCAAGTCTGTTGGCGAAGTAAACTCAAGCGGTGAAGAAGCCTACAAATGGCTCTTCCGTCTCGCCCTCTAATTGGAAGCGCGGTCCAATAGAGGGATAGGTCTACTCCCAAACTACGCCACTGAGACGGGTGAGAGAGACTCCCTAGAAAAGTCGCTCTAGAAACCTGCCTGACTAGTACTGGCTAACGAGCTCGTACGTAAAACTGAAAACCAATGATCCCCCGCCTGGGTATCCTAAAAGACAGGGTCAGCGGAACTGGTCTAAAGTCAGGATTCCAACGAGGCGTAAAAACACTGCGAGCTCGCGTAAAAACCGTGTAAAAGACTGAGATCCTAGACCCGCGCATTAAGCGGCCGCTACCCTAACTGAGCTTCCTATTCTTCCGCCCAGTTGAGGGTCACCTCGCCCTCGCACGGTCAGGTGTAAGGATCACCATGATCGGCACTCTTAATTATAAGTCATCACAGAGGCTCATCAAACCATATCCATTATCGGGCTAAATGAGTATACCGACCATATAATATACCATATCATGATCCGTACACCAAATTTTCATTCAAATCATGATTTTAAAGACTATTATATATATATATCTTGAACATGGGCAATCTGGTCGACATATATTGTCATAACTGATTTTGATAGAAGGCTGCATGTTTACCTATTTATTTCCCCCCTCCAATGATAATTAAATCAAAATATCTCAATACTAAGAGTCTGCCAACAATAGTAAGAATGATTGCTCCTAGAGGTTAAATTAAAATTCAATTGACCTCACTAGTCACTTCACCATAGCGTTTCTATAGACGTTAGTTCATGAAAGAAGCCAGAGGACAAAATTTGTGGAACACAGATCCATTCAAGGTCTTTAATCGCGAGAACAACTCTCAAAATGAAAGCAGATATTTTGCGCTTACCGAAGTTTATTGTTGTATTTTCCAGTTACTAAAAATCAACCTTATGTGACTTATTTTAACCAATCCCACTTAGTATGAGGTAAGTTTTCTTGTTGTTTATAGTTACTCCCGTACTCTTTCAAGTGGAATTTGCAATAGTACTAAATCTTTTATATAATGCTAAAGAAAACTAATCGAAAGAAAACCCAATAAGTGAATTTAAAAAAAAATATATTTTTTCAGCAAAGAATAATCTGGAATAAGCAGCCATTAGCTAAAAATAAGTAGTAATCCTGGCTAATTTTTCTGGAAATGAGTTCTACTCTATATCCCAAAAGCTGCATGAGCGTCTTTTACCATGTACGTATCAAGAGTCTTTTTTTTTACAAAGAAATATGGCAATTTACTTTATCTTAAACGGGGTGTAAATGGTCATATACTATCAATATCTAAGATTTATTAAAATTTTAAATGAATCTCATAAAATTCCATATATTAAGCTCGAGCTTATTATTAGAACAATGATTTTCATATTATTCTGCCTAATTTATGACTTATATGATAGACAACCCAAAATTTTATGATGAACATTTTTTTTCAATGATTCTGATTCAACAGTACAAAGTCATACTCCTAATTTACACCAACATAAATAAGAATGAATTAGTTCAACTTATCAAGGGTGAAATTCTTCTTTCTGCAGTCAAATCCTAAAGGGGGTAGATAATTAGCTTTATTTATAGACTCATCAAGCAAACCCTAGAATCTGATATCATGGAATGTGGTGTATTTGTAACAGCCAGAAATGTCTGATAAGCCAAAAATGTAGCCAAAATTCCCAGCACATAAAATAATTATTTTTTTTAGATCAAACCTAAACACAACAGTATTAGGAGGATCAAAGAGTGTTTATTATCCATGGAATCAAAAGATACCAAAGTGGCATGCATGACAGCAAAGAAATGGGCTAGGGATTGTACCTCTTTCTTAATTTTGGAGGAGAATATGCATGCAGGAGCTCCAACAACAGTGGTAGATCTTTGGCTGCTGCTATATGGAATTTCCAGCAAGAAAGATGGAGAAAAGATAAGAAAGGAGAAGAGCCCTACGGTGGAAGAAGTTGAGAAGAATGGGAAAAAGGTTGATGTTATTTATACAAGGAGATATAGAGAGAGAAGGTACCTTTTTATTCTAGATCTCTAAGGTTTTGAGATCCAAAAGCATGCAGAAGCTATAGATTCCTTGCTGCAGCTCTTAGATTGCTCAATCTGAAGCTCCAGCAAGGACTTCTGTTGCAGATTTTGAAATTTTGCACAGAAGAAGGAAGGTTCCAGCAGAAATAGAGGGCTGGAGTTGCCCTTACGGCTAGACAATTTGAGGGCAAAAGAAAGAATGAGATGGGTTTTGCTAAGTTGGTATTTATATTGTAAGGAGAGAGTCCTTTTTGTTGCCAAGTGCTATAAGAAGATAAACCAAGTGGCTGACAATGGCTGGAAAGAATAGTGCAAGTGGCTGGACAGTAGCAGCTACTGTTCTGGATTATTTTTTTTAAAATTTTTTTTATTCATTTATTTGAAAAGTTAAAATATGACCGTATTCGCGCCTCAAACACCGGATCTCGACGCGAAACATCTCGTTTTGATCGTCTCCGGACGATGATCAATATGAGTACAATATTGATATAATTTCGATCGGGTTTGAATGCCCGAATAATTCGAGATACTGTTTTTGTTTGAGGATAAATTTTGTGATTTAAAAATATCAAACGACCTCCTATTGACGAACTATCGATTTCGTTGGTCTTATATCGTCGAATCGGATCTAATGACGATCTCGGTTCGTTTTACGGTTTCCGAATTTGCGTCGCGGCTTTTTCGCGGCACGCATTACGAAGCGACCCATTTTAGTCGATTTCGCCCGAACGACTTTTGATTCAATATCAATTGATCGTTTTAGGTATTTTAGTATTGACCGACAACGTTTTTGGGTTCATTAGACCCAAAATCGGACGAGTTCGGTTTTGTTAGAATATGGATGTTACAAATATAAAAACCTTAAAGGGAGTCTCATCCTCGAGACTCGAGTTAAGGTTATTATGTGTTTTGGATTTCATTTGGTCATAAAAACCTCAAAGGATTTTGAACTTATAAAAACCTCAAAGAGAAAACAAGTCATATATTTATCATGTATCTAATTACAAAAGCTTGTTTTGATGCTTACATCAGAAAAGCTGCGGGTATCGTGCCCGCATGTCGGCTTTGGTCTCCCACATCGCTTCTTCGATGCCGTGTCGGTGCCACAACACCTTGACCAATGGAATCTCCTTGCTGCGAAGCTTCTTCACAACACGGTCAAGTATCTGGACTGGCTTCTCCTCATAAGTCAGATCTGGCTCTACGTCGAGATTCTCGTAACTGATGATGTGCCGAGGGTCGTGGAGATACTTCCTCAGATTGGATATGTGGAAAACATCATGAATAGCTGAAAGATGTGGAGGAAGGGCTACTCGGTATGCCACTTTCCCCACTCTAGCCAGAATCTCAAAAGGTCCAACATATCGCGGCGCCAACTTGCCACGAACACCGAATCTCTGCACTCCCTTCATGGGAGATACTCGCAAAAATACCCAATCTCCAACCTATAATTGATAGGAATGTCATTAGTATGAGATTAAGTTGAACACATATATATCATAATTGAGTGGATGAGGAGAAAATAATTAGATTACCTGAAATTCTAAGTCTCTCCTCCGACGGTCTGCATAACTCTTCTGACGGCTCTGTGCCGTCAGAAGCCTCCGTCTCACAAGATCAACAGCTCTCGCAGTCTCCTCCAAGAGATCTACGGAATATAAAGCATGATCGCCTACCTCACGCCAACTGAGAGGTGTGAGGCATCTCCGCCCATATAGGGCCTCGAATGGTGCCATGCCAATACTGGAGTGATAGCTGTTGTTGTACGTGAATTCCACCAAAGGCAAATGGTCCTTCCAGGACCCTTTCCACTCCAAAGTGCATGCGCGAAGTAGATTCTCAAGCGTCTGAATGGTGCGCTCACTCTGCCCGTCTGTCTGCGGATGGTATGCAGAACTCATCTTCAGCTCTGTCTGTAGTGCTGACATGAACTTATGCCAATAATGAGATGTAAATCTCGAATCCCTGTCAGACACCACTTCTCGTGGTATACCATGCAGCCTGATAATGTTCTGCACATTGGGCTCGTGCGGCTAATACCGAGGACTTCTGCGATATCCTTTGGGTCAACAGAAAGAGGTCCCGTTCTGATCTGTTGGGTCCCATTGCGCGCCTTTGGTCTATCTGGCGGGCTCGCAATGAGACTATCTTCTCGGGGACGCGTTTTTACAAGGAGAATGTGACGTCTACGGCCATCAGATTAATCTCAGATTGGTGTATTTAGTTGGGATACGGGTTCCGTTAGTCGCGTTTGTATTTTGTATCTTTGGTTTCCCTCTTCCCTTCTTCGTCCCCCCTTAACCCTGTAAGTATCTCTTTCTATACCATTCGTAGTATATAATACTGGGGCGAACACCAACGAGTGTATCCCCTTTTTTTGAGCCTAAAAAAATGTTCTGCACATAGAGCTTGGCCAACCTGGATGGAGTGTAAGTCGTGTTGACAGGTATGAAATGGGCTGATTTGGTCAACCTATCAACAACGACCCAAATGGAATCATGGCCACCCGGTGTCTTCGGCATAATACTGGGGCGAAAACCAACGAGTGTATCCCCTTTTTTTGAGCCTAAAAAAATGTTCTGCACATAGAGCTTGGCCAACCTGGATGGAGTGTAAGTCGTGTTGACAGGTATGAAATGGGCTGATTTGGTCAACCTATCAACAACGACCCAAATGGAATCATGGCCACCCGGTGTCTTCGACAATCCCGTGACAAAATCCATAGAAATGCTCTCCCACTTCCACTCGGGAATGGGGAGAGACTGCAGTAATCCTGGCGGTCTCATGTGTTCAACCTTGACCATCTGACAGGTCATGCATCTGCTGACATGTTGCGCCACATCGCGCTTCATCCCATCCCACCAGAAATGTCGACGCAGATCACGGTACATCTTCGTACTGCCTGGATGAATAGATAACCGTGAACTGTGTGCCTCATCCAGAATATCTCTGCGAAGCTGCTTGTCATTGGGTACAACGACCCGTCCTGCCTTCCATAAAATAGACTCTGCCACAACAAAATCATCAACTTCGTCCTTGACAGCGCGCATGTATCCATCATGAATCCAAGGATCGGTCTTCTGGCCCTCTACAATACGATCCCAAAGACTACTGTATCGTGGAGACACGTCGGTAGAAATGGATGCGCTCTCCTGAGGATGCCAATCGGTCAAAGCTGCAAGCATATCCCACGTGTATAGCCAGTTCGCCGTACCCTCTGCATGCGCTCTCCTACTAAGTGCATCAGCCACCACGTTTCCCTTACCGGGATGGTAAGAGATCGTGCAATCATAATCCTTCAGCTGCTCGAGCCATCTGCGCTGTCTCATGTTCAGCTCCTTCTGATCAAAGATGTACTTCACTCTTTTTTTTTGAAAGCTCAAAAAAGGGGGAGACACACGATGGTGTTCACCCCAGTATAATATATATATATATTTAAAAAAAAACGAGATACTTACAGCGTGAGAGGGGGAAGAAGGGAGGAAGAGGGAGAGACGAAAGCAAAAACAAGGAATGCGACAACCAGCCCCGAGGCCCAACTATCTAGACCAATCAACAATTAGGATGGTAGCCGCGGAAATCACATTCTCCTCGTAGAAGCGCGCGCCCGAGAAGATGGAGTCGTTGCGAGCCCTCCAGATCGACCAAAGGCGCGCCAAGGGGCCCAGCAGATGCGAACGGGGTCTCCTTCTGTTGGCCCAAAGGATATTGCAGAAGTCTTCCGTATCGGCCGCACGAGCCCAAGCAACCTCGTCCCAAATCCGAGACACCGACGCACAAAGGAAGAACAGGTGGTCAGCCGATTCATCAGACACCCCACAGAGCTGGCACAGGATGCTGGGAGTGTGTAGGAAGGAGGCACACCGGTCACGAGTCATCAGCCTCCTATGCCGAAACACCCAGAAGAAGAAGGTGATCCTAGCGGGCAAGCGGAGCCCCCAAAGGAGAGCACAGTCACGAACCAAGGTAGCATCCAGGGGGGGTGGAGGCGGAAGCAAGGCAAAGAAGGCCTTGCGAGAGGAGAACGGAGCATCCCTCCAAGCCCAGTGATCCCTCCCGCCAGAAGGGGAGGTGGAAGAGGAAAGAGCCTCCAGCAGGGAGGCCAAGTCGTTGGCGCGTTGGTCCGAGAGGATCCCCGAGAAAGCAGGGCACCAGCCGTCGTTGAGCCAGTAGTCGGCTATGGTGGCCAGGCGGTTAGACGCCAAGGAGAAAAGCCGCGGGAAGCGAGTCCGGAATGCGCCACTCCCCGTCCAGTCGTCCAGCCAGAATTTGAAGACAGTACCCGATCCCAGCACCGGTGTGAACAATGAGCAGTTCTTTTGATAAATATCAAAGATGTAGCGCCAAAAAGGGGAAGAGTGAACAGGGGAACTCCCGCGTATGAAGGAGTTCCAGTCCTCACCCAAAATCGCACGCAGCACGTTCCCAAAGAAAGAATCATCCTTGCCCCATAACTTAAGCACCCATTTCAAAAGCAGGGCCTCATTGACCCGATCCAAGGAGCGAACGCCAAGGCCGCCCAATCTCTTGGGCCGAGTAACCACATCCCAAGCAACCAAATGAATCCCACGGCCGTTGCCGTCCGCCCGCCCCCACAAAAATCTTCGCATGCACTTTTCCAAACGTACCCGAACACCCACCGGCAACTTTCGAACCGAAAGGAAGTAGATGGGAATAGCTGAGAGAACCGACTTCAGGAGAACGAGACGACCGCCCCGGGAAAGCAAGGAGGCCTTCCATCCCGCCTAGCGCGAGTCCACCCGCTCCAAGATCATCCTCCAGTCAATAAGGCGGTTCCGGCCAGTCGAAAGAGGAACACCGAGGTAAGGGAGAGGGAGCTCCCCAACCCGCGAGCCGAGGATACGGCTGCAGTCGGCCTCCTCAGGCGCCGACAAACCAAAAGGCACCATACAGCATTTGTCAAGATTAATCGTCATTCCCGAAAGATCACCGAAGAGGGAGATCGTATGTGCCATCCCAGCCACCGCGTCGGAGTCCCCTTCAATGAAGCAAACGGTGTCGTCCGCGAATTGAATAATAGGCACACATAATCCACCCTTCCGAAATCCCGTAGTGAGGCCAGCATCAATGACACCTTGCACCATCCGAGGTAAGACATCCGAGGCAAGAACAAAGAGCATAGGGGCTAAGGGGCAGCCCTGGCGCACCCCCCTACGAGGCTGGAAGAGACCGCCAACCGGCCGGCCGTTGACAAGCACGGAAAGAGAGACCGTGGAGATACATCTGCGCATCCAAGAGATCCAAGCATTTGGGAAGCCCCGCCGATGAAGAACAGACCATAAGAATCGCCAGTCAATCGAATCGTACGCTTTGGAGAAGTCGATCTTCCAAAGGATACCTTTCTTTTTCTCTCTCTTCCAATCAGCCACAATTTCCGAGGCCACAAGGATACAATCCGCAATATGTCGACCCTTAATAAACGCACCTTGAACCGGCGAGATGAGGCCGTGCAGTATCGGCGATAAACGGTTGGCCAACGTTTTAGCGACAATGAGATAGATAGCGTTGGAGACGGCGATAGGGCGGAAATCGTTGAGGTGAAGAGCGGGAGATTTCTTCGGAATAAGAACGATGTGAGCCCTGTTGATACGATCAAAACCATGGTTACCCGAGCAGAAATCAGAAGCCACCGCGAGGACGTCCCCCGAGACCACCTCCCAAAAATCCTTGTAGAAAGAAACGGGAAAGCCATCCGGACCCGGGGAAGAATCCCCATTCAGGCTCCACACAGCTGTTTTAAGCTCAGCCAAGGAAATAGGCCGAGTGAGAAGAGAGCAGTCAGCGTCCGAGACCCGGGGGACCCCCTCCCCGAGCCAACGCCATCGCCGAGGGGGAAGGGCAGAAGAAGAACGACGGAATTGCTCAGTGATGGCATTACCCATCGCACGATCATCCGATAGCACTTGCTCATTGATGGAGATATTCCGGATAAAATTTAGACGACGCCGGTTGCTAGCCGCCCGATGAAAGAAAGAAGTGTTGGCGTCGCCCTCCTTGAGCCATTTAACCTTAGACCTTTGGCGCCATTCAATACAACGCTTTTTGTCCTCAGCCTGAACCCGAGCAATAGCATTCGAGCGGTCAAGAAGCTCGCCCATAGAAAGGTCACGATCGTTCTCCAAGGAGTCCATGTGCATGATAGTATTCTCAGCCTCGGACCGAATAGCCTTGCGCGAATGCCTAATGGTAGCTTTGAAATCAACAAGCACCCGACGGAGGGAGGAAAGCTTCTGAGATAAAATAGCCGCCGCCGATCCCGAGGCCGGGAAGTGGTTCCAGTGGTTCGTAACAATGTCTTTAAATGATGGTTCCAAAAGCCAGCTTTTTTCATATCGAAAGAGCCCACGAGGAGCAAGGCCAGATCCGTCATCCCATAAAATAGGAGAATGGTCTGAGAAGGCACGTGGACGAGAGCCAACAGAGCAGAGAGGGAACGAGTCCATAGCCACACCATTACCAAGAAAACGGTCAATCCTGGACCTAGAGGAATTGTTCCGCCACGTGTAGGAGATATCATTCGGAACCAAATTAGTAAGCGCCAAATCATGAATTAGATCCCGAAATGCTTGAGAGTCCGGATCACGACCACCCCGACCACGAGGACGATCAGAAGAATCAATTGTAACGTTGAAATCCCCGCCAATAATCCAGGGTATCCTAGAGAAGGCTTCGTCCGCAGAACGAAGGTCATCCCAAACTTCCCGTCGCAGAAGGTGGCACGAAGGAGCGTAGACACAGGAGATAGCGAGAGGGGACCCCGAACGGACGTTTTCCAGCACAACGGAGAGAACATGACGTCCAGCGAGCATGGATCTAAAAGAGAACAAACGAGGCTGCCACGTAATCAATAAACCTCCCGCAGTACCTACCGCATTAATCGTACGGTATTCAGAGAAGGGGCCAGCACCAAAGGAACGCCAAGAATAATCGTCAAGAGTTGCGAGCTTAGTTTCTTGAATACATGCAACATCACACTCCCATTCCAAGAGCCGGGAGCCCAGAGTTCGTCGTTTTACCACGTCACCCAAGCCACGAACATTCCAAGACAGGAGCTTCATTAAAAAAAACAAGTAGAACGGCCCGAGAAAGAAGACGCCACGCGCAGACCACCAACATCAATCGGAAGCAACCGACCCCGGAGGAGTCGTCCCCTGCACCTGTTCGTCCGAAGAATCCGCACCAGCCGGAATGGCACGCAGACCCGCAGCGTCCGCCACAGCCTGGCGAAGGGTCGCGCAAGAAGGAACCAAAGCGGGCGAGTTGGAGGAGTAGCATCGCCTGGAGTACGTGGACCCGTATCGCCTGAAGGAGGAGGCCGTCCCTGTACCAGTAAGAAGGGCTCCCGATACCTGTGGAGAGAGAGCCAGAGAGGGGATAGGGGGGGGCGAGGCGGAGTCGAGGTCAACACCGTGGAGCAAGCATGCAACCGAAGGGGCTCAATATGAAACACCAAAGGGGCTTGGCGGGGCAAGCGAGACCCCGAACCCGACAACCGCGGCCACGATCCGCCCAAGGAGGAGTTGTCGCTCCGCAACCGAGAAAGATCCGCGATGGGGTCCGAACAACCGACCCGTACCACAGGCGATGAACCGAATCTAATAAGAAAAGAAGGCGAATCGTTCTCGACCCCCTCCCTCCCCGCAGAATACGAAAATTCGCATGTCAGACGAGAGAACCGAAGGGGCGTCTCGGAACAAGCACCAACATCATTAGAGGGCGGCGTATCCACGGAGAGAAGCGGCTGCGTATCCACGTGGCAACCAGAAGACGAAGCGTCACGTGCCACGTGGAACGGAGGAGACAAAGCATCGACGGGATCCGGCAGGACGACGTCCGCCGCGGGAGGCGGAAGGAGGTCGTCATGCAGCGACGTAGCATCCGAGTCCGACGAAGGAGGCGGAAGGACAGTGAGGACCGGACGAAAGCTCCAGGAGCCAATCTCGAGAGAGCCAAAGACGGAGCGCTCGTTGGAGTCCCGGAGAAAGGCCGGAGAGCACTCGAATAGCACCTTCACCGACTGCCAGTCGGCTCCGGGGGAGAGGCCGTCGTCGAAGATGGAGGGAATCGACCCCCACCGGTGGAAAGCCTTGTTGAGCACAGGAATGGATCTTGAGAGAAACGGAACCCCCGAGATGGAGGCCATACACACCTCGGTCGAGAGCGAAACACCATCGGCCACCCGCGGAGGACGCCAGAAGACCGCATCATTAGAGCCATGAGAGAGCATGAAATCCCGAAGCTGCGGCGAGAGACCACGAAAGCAACAGTGGGAGGCGTCCAACAAGCAGAAGTCCCCAAGGAAGGAGTTGCCAAGCACGCGCAGAACCATCTCCTTCACCGCCTCCCAGCCAACAACCGGGTGGCGAGCGACCCCGATAAGAACCGAGGAGGGCCCACCGCCCGAGGTCGCCGCCGAGCAATCACCGACAACATTTGGCGCACCATCCAAGAGGCCAGAAGTCTCCGCCGTCACCCCGAGAGGAAGTGGAGGCGGAGGAGGAGCCACCACCTGAGCGAACGACCGCCCCCGGATGGAGGGACGGGTGGGAGGATCCACCACCGCACGCACCGAGAAGGAAGGTCTCCCCGACCTAGCGATACCGCGCTGACGAAGCCACCCACAAGAAGCACGACGATGACCAGTATCCCCGCATGCAAAACAACGAGGTGGTTAAGGGCAAGCAGAGGCGATATGACCTCGCTCCCCGCACCTGAAGCACCGCTTCCCAACCTTCCGATGAGTAACCGTCCTCCAGCCCGCCGCCGACGAGGCAGCATGGGCGGAGACAACGTCCACGCCCATCGTAGCGTCAGCCGCACCCTCCGAACTGCTGGTCGCCACCCTCGCACCATTGACATGAACCTCCGAGCCGACATGCACCGCCCTCGACCCTTCCGAAGAAGCCTTCGAGAGACTCGCACGAGCA
Source organism: Ottelia alismoides (assembly GCA_037367405.1). NCBI lineage: Eukaryota > Viridiplantae > Streptophyta > Magnoliopsida > Alismatales > Hydrocharitaceae > Ottelia > Ottelia alismoides. The sequence continues at coordinate 240,176 of JAZKJV010000473.1, read as the reverse complement.
CCGCCCTCCAGAGACCCGCACCCACTCGCTCCCATCCTATCTTCCAGTTGTCCCAACTGTTTCCTTGTCTAACGATTCATGTACTTCACTCTTGTGATCCGTGAAAATCTCGAAGTTCACCCCATAAAGATAGTGGCGCCAGATCTTCAAGGCGAAGACAACTGCCGCCAACTCCAAGTCATGTGTGGGGTAGTTCCGCTCGTGCGGTCTCAACTGCCGTGATGCGTAAGCAATCACCTGTCCTCTCTGCATCAATACTGCTCCTAGGCCTTCTCCAGATGCATCTGTGTAGACTGCATAGTCCTGAGTGCTTGAAGGAAGAGCAAGAGTAGGCGCTGTAGTCAATCTCTCCTTCAGTGTCTGGAAGGCCTCCTCACATGAATCGTCCCAAATGAATGGAACTCCCTTCTGCGTCAACCGTGTCAGAGGGCGAACAATGCGTGAAAATCTGCTAACGAAGCGTCTGTAATAACCTGCTAGCCCAAGGAAGCTCCGAATCTGCGTGACAGTCTTGGGCTGCTCCCAAGACATGACTGCATCTATCTTCGCAGGATCAACTGCAATGCCTGCTCCAGAAATGATATGCCCGAGAAATGAGACCTGGGATAACCAGAACTCACACTTGCTCAACTTGGCATATAGCTTGTGCTCCCGCAATGTGTCCAAAACAATCCGTAGATCATTCGCATGATCCCACTCATTCTGTGAATAGATGAGCACATCATCGATGAACACCACTACAAACTTGTCCAAGTATGGACGGAAGATACGGTTCATCATATCCATGAAAGCTGCAGGTGCATTGGTGAGCCCAAACGGCATCACCACAAACTCGTAGTGTCCATAGCGAGTCCTGAAGTCTGTCTTCGGAATATCCGACTCGCGAATCCTCGGCTGATGGTAGCCTGAGCGAAGGTCAATCTTCGAGAAAATCGAAGATCCCTGAAGCTGGTCGAACAAATCATCAATGCGTGGCAAAGGATAACGGTTCTTCACCGTTCTCTTGTTCAGCTGCCTGTAATCGATGCACAGTCTCATGGATCCATCCTTCTTCCTGACAAATAGAACCGGAGCACCCCAAGGTGAAGTGCTCGGCCTCACGAATCCCAAGTCAAGCAACTCCTGCAACTGCACCTTCAGCTCCCTCAACTCGGCTGGTGCCATGCGATATGGTGCCATAGAGATCGGCTGTGTATCTGGTAACAATGTGATCTCGAACTCGATCTTTCTCTCAGGAGGTAGCCCAGGTAGCTCATCAGGAAATACGTCAGGGTATTCTGATACTACTCGGATGTCCTGTCTCATCGGCTCCTGATCAGATACCTCCCGAACAAAAGCAAGATATGAATCGCAACCCTGGTCAACAAGTCGCTGAGCTCGCAACACTGAAATATACTCCATGGTGGAGTCATGCAAAGTACCCTCAAAAGTGAACTCAGGTAAATCAGGAATCCTGAAGACAACCGTCTTCCTAAAGCAATCAACCAGTGCATGATGAGCGGATAACCAATCCATGCCCAAAATCAAATCGAACTCATCAAGCTGCAGAAGTAGACAATCTGCAATCATCTCATGACCTCCAATCAGTACGGGCAAGTGCCTGACTATCAGTGAAATAATGAACAACTGGCCACCTGGCCCTCGGATGTGGTATGGGGAAGAAAGAGTCTCTGTGACTCTACCTAAAGAAGCAAGTAGCCTCGAAGCAAGGAAAGAGTGTGTCGTACCGGAATCGAATAAATCATGGAAAGGTCGGCCCAAGACTGAGACCATACCTTTCACCACTGTAGCCGCCGAACGTGCCTGCTCTTCAATAACGGCATGTAACTGTCCCTGCCTGGCTGATGCAGCACTAGATCCTGCCACACTCTGCGCCTGTCTCTGATGTTGTCGCCTAAAATCGGAGTTCCTGCCACGGAAACTCCCTGAACGCTGTGTCTGAGGCTGTGACTGTGAAGGTTGTGGCTAAGGCTCGCCAGAAGCCTGTGGGCACTATGCTCGGTAATGTCCCCACTCGTGACATCGATAGCATCTGACTGGCCTGGTAGGTGGAGTAGCTGTGCTTGTGCTCCGAGCTGGTCCGGCTGGTGGTCGGTCTACTCGCTGCGACCCAGATGGTCGAGCGGACTCTGTGCCACGTCCGGCGATTGCTCCTCCAAGAGTAGTCGATGGAGAAGAGCGAGCACTGTCTGTGAAGGACGAACCTGTGGATCGGAATCGTCTGTCTGACCTCTGCTACTGAAACGGTCGACGTATCGGTCCAAAATATCGCCGCGGTCTAGGTGCTGCTCCAGACGAGCTCCCGAAACGTCTCCCCCTGATGTCCTCGAACTTCTCCGCAGCATCGGTAGCCTCGGAGATAGAAGTGATGTGTAGTCCTGCCAGCTTCTCCTGCACCTCCTCTCGCATACCGCCAATGAACTTTTCCAGATTCTCCTCTGGAAATGCGCCAGCTGCTCGTGTATGTCGTGACAGCTCTGTGTATCGGATGAAATAATCGCTGGCGGTCATCTGTCCCTGACGAAGCTCTGCAAATAGTCGGCGCTGAGACTCCTTCCACTTCGCAGAAAAGAATTGGGCTCTGAACCTCGTCTCGAAATCGTTCCAAGTAGGCTCTCGGCCTAACTCGGACGCTACTGCCTCCCACCATCGCTCGGCGAAGTCTGTCAGTGAATACTCTATGAAAGATAGCCATGTGTTTCGTGGCGCATGAATCGCCCTGAGCACCTTCATCACTCTCTTCAGCCACTGCTCAGCATCATCTGGTGGACATGTGCCCTCGAACAAGGGTATGTTGGCCCGCTGATAAGAAGTGAAGACCGACTGGTGCCTGTGAATGGCTGAATACTCGTGTGCATCCTCGCCAGCAAAGTCAACAGGGTCCTGCTCCCTGTCTAAGTCCGCATCCTCCTCAGCTCCATGCTCTGGAATGTCCTCTAGTGGATCGTTAGGATGAGGTTGCTCCACCTCAACGGACTGGTGCTGGTCCTGTCGTATCCCATCCTGGGATGGATGGTACGTGAAATCTGACGGGTCCTCAAATCTCATCTCTATGTCCGTCTGCCTGTCAGCAATCTCGGTCTGCTGGGCCAATATCTGCTCCTGTTGGCCTCTCATAGCAGCCTGCTGATGCTGAAGATCGGTAAGTGCGCTCAGTATGCGTGCCAGATGATCAGAAGTATCCTGACCTGGTCGAGATGCCATTACTCTGCATGAGAACCATAATTAGTCATAAGGATGCCCCAGACAGATATTTATCATAAATGCTTTTCTCTTCTTGGGATATAAGATGAAAATTAATGAACTTGGTGACATATGTGGTTATTGAATGTGAATGTCATAATTTCCCTTCTCGAACTCACGACAAGTCGGAAGACTGTCGCTATTCGAGAACTTAATGCGATCGGAATTGAAATACTGCGAATGTGCGTATTGGGGTACCACTGCTCTGATACCAAACTGTGAACCCCTCAGGATCCGGGTACCCGTTAATCACACATTCGCACTATTATTCACATGAGATCGCATGAAGTTACAGAAAAGCAGGGAAAATTTTTCGTGCGGCTAATTATCCACATGACATTCACATCCACAACATAACCACAAAGTAAAAGAGATACAAATGGCACCAAAATTCCTTTTTATTAATATTCATATCCATTTACAACTTGCACAAGCATCTTCCATATTACACCATATATCCCAAGTGATACAAAAGAGATAGCATTTACATCACCAACTAAACAAAAACTGAGACAAAATACTTCATACCGTCTGATGTATACTCTGTCTCCAGGAAGCATGTATAGCTACAGATCAGCAGGCCCCTTGCCTGCCATGTGTGCAAGGAAGAAGAGGAGTCACAAAGTGAATACAAACCCGTAGTTTGAAATAAATCATAAGTAATTTAATGTGCAAAAGAGAGCAAGTAGAAAGGTGGAAAGTAAAGTCTACATCTACTTGCGTAAGTAAAAAAAAAAGTTTTTCAGACTACTTGTAAACATCTCAAATGTTTGTCCCATAACCCAGCATTTCCCATATGTAACATATTTATATAGCAGTTGCGTATTCATGAGTGTATGAGTGTGAATGCATATATCATTTTCTTCAGAGATCATGTTGGTGAGTGAAAAATGGAAAAGTTGAGATTGTAAAGATCTATTAATTTATTTAAATTCTTGGGTAGAGAGAATAGTCTTTGATCATAACTTCTCCAATTCTTAACTTCAATGTTTCAGATATAACTCCAGATGTTTTAGATGTAGATATGGATGATCTAGATATAGAATCGCCAAGTCTGTTGGCGAAGTAAACCCAAGCGGTGAAGAAGCCTACAAATGGCTCTTCCGTCTCGCCCTCTAATTGGAAGCGCGGTCCAATAGAGGGATAGGTCTACTCCCAAACTACGCCACTGAGACGGGTGAGAGAGACTCCCTAGAAAAGTCGCTCGAAAAACCTGCCTGACTAGTATATGCTAACGAGCTCGTACGTAAAACTGAAAACCAAGGATCCCCCGCCTGGGTATCCTAAAAGACAGGGTCAGCGGAACTGGTCTAAAGTCAAGATCCCAACGAGGCGTAAAAACACTGCGAGCTCGCGTAAAAACCGTGTAAAAGACTGGGATCCTAGACCCGCGCATTAAGCGGCCGCTACCCTAACTGAGCTTCCTATTCTTCCGCCCAGTTGAGGGTCACCGCGCCCTCGCACGGTCAGGTATAAGGATCACCATGACCGGCACTCTTAATTATAAGTCATCACAGAGGCTCATCAAACCATATCCATTATCGGGCTAAATGAGTATACCGACCATATAATATACCATATCATGATCCGTACACCAAATTTTCATTCAAATCATGATTTTAAAGACTATTATATATATATCTTGAACATGAGCAATCTGGTCGACATATATTGTCATAACTGATTTTGATAGAAGGCTGCATGTTTACCAATTTATTTCCCCCCTCCAATGATAATTAAATCAAAATATCTCAATACTAAGAGTCTGCCAACAATAGTAAGAATGATTGCTCCTAGAGGTTAAATTAAAATTCAATTGACCTCACTCGTCACTTCACCATAGCGTTTCTATAGACGTTAGTTCATGAAAGAAGTCAGAGGACAAAATTTGTGGAACACAGATCCATTCAAGGTCTTTAATCGCGAGAACAACTCTCAAAATGAAAGCAGATATTTTGCGCTTACCGAAGTTTATTGTTGTATTTTCCAGTTACTAAAAATCAACCGTATGTGACTTATTTTAACCAATCCCACTTAGTATGAGGTAAGTTTTCTTGTTGTTTATAGTTACTCCCGTACTCTTTCAAGTGGAATTTGCAATAGTACTGAATCTTTTATATAATGCTAAAGAAAACTAATCGAAAGAAAACCCAATAAGTGAATTTAAAAAAATATATATTTTTTCAGCAAAGAATAATCTGGAATAAGCAGCCATTAGCTAAAAATAAGTAGTAATCCTGGCTAATTTTTCTGGAAATGAGTTCTTCTCTATATCCCAAAAGCTGCATGAGCGTCTTTTACCATGTACGTATCAAGAGTCTTTTTTTTACAAAGAAATATGGCAATTTACTTTATCTTAAACGGGGTGTAAATGGTCATATACTATCAATATCTAAGATTTATTAAAATTTTAAATGAATCTCATAGAATTCCATATATTATGCTGGAGCTTATTATTAGAACAATGATTTTCATATTATTCCGCCGAATTTATGACCAAGGCCTTAAATGTCGGTTTCGGTCACCATTTCAGTATCGACCAAAACAGAATTTCGATGGAATTTCGGTGGAATTTTGACCGAAATTTCGGTCATTTCGATCATTTTTTGTACTAGGACACCCATATTTCGGTCATTTCGGTCATTTCGGTCGAATTTCGATTTCGACTGGATATCGATATTCGACAGAAATTCGACTGAATTTCGCTGAAATTTGAGGCCATGTTTATGACTTATATGATAGACAACCCAAAATTTTATGATGAACATTTTTTTTCAATGAGTCTGATTCAACAGAACAAAGTCATACTCCTAATTTACACCAAAGTAAATAAGAATGAATTAGTTCAACTTATCAAGGTTGAAATTCTTCTTTCTGCAGTCAAATCCTAAAGGGGATGAATAATTAGCTTTATTTATAGACTCATCAAGCAAACCCTAGAATCTGATATCATGGATTGTGGTGTATTTGTAACAGCCAGAAATGTCTGATAAGCCAAAAATGTAGCCAAAATTCCCAGCACATAAAATAATTAATTTTTTTTAGATCAAACCTAAACACAACAGTATTAGGAGGATCAAAGAGTGTTTATTATCCATGGAATCAAAAGATACCAAAGTGGCATGCATGGCAGCAAAGAAATGGGCTAGGGATTGTACCTCTTTCTTAATTTTGGAGGAGAATATGCATGCAGGAGCTCCAGCAACAGTGGTAGATCTTTGGCTGCTGCTATATGGAATTTCCAGCAAGAAAGATGGAGAAAAGATAAGAAAGGAGAAGAGCCCTACGGTGGAAGAAGTTGGGAAGAATGGGAAAAAGGTTGATGTTATTTATACAAGGAGATATAGAGAGAGAAGGTACCTTTTTATTCTAGATCTCTAAGGTTTTGAGATCCAAAAGCATGCAGAAGCTATAGATTCCTTGCTGCAGCTCTTAGATTGCTCAATCTGAAGCTCCAGCAAGGACTTCTGTTGCAGATTTTGAAATTTTGCACAGAAGAAGGAAGGTTCCAGCAGAAATAGAGGGCTGGAGTTGCCCTTACGGCTAGACAATTTGAGGGCAAAAGAAAGAATGAGATGGGTTTTGCTAAGTTGGTATTTATATTGTAAGGAGAGAGTCCTTTTTGATGCCAAGTGCTATAAGAAGATAAACCAAGTGGCTGACAACGGCTGGAAAGAATAGTGCAAGTGGTTGGACAGTAGCAGCTACTGTTCTGGATTATTTTTTTTATTTTTTTATTCATTTATTTGAAAAGTTAAAATATGACCGTATTCGCGCCTCAAACACCGGATCTCGACGCGAAACATCTCGTTTTGATCGTCTCCGGACGATGATCAATATGAGTACAATATTGATATAATTTCGATCGGGTTTGAATGCCCGAATAATTCGAGATACGGTTTTTGTTTGAGGATAAATTTTGTGATTTAAAAATATCAAACGACCTCCTATTGACGAACGGTCGATTTCGTTGGTCTTATATCGTCGAATCGGATCTAATGACGGTCTCGGTTCGTTTTGTGGTTTCCGAATTTGCGTCGCGGCTTTTTCGCGGCGCGCATTACGAAGCGACCCATTTTGGTCGATTTCGTCCGAACGACTTTTGATTCAATATCAATTGATCGTTTTAGGTTGTTTAGTATTGACCGACAACGTTTTTGGGTTCATTAGACCCAAAATCGGACGAGTTCGGTTTTGTTAGAATATGGATGTTACATTGTACTTCATGTTTCAGTGGGAAGATCTATTGAGAAAACTCAGACTGTTAGGCTGCTTCGCCCATAGAGTAGGGCAGTTTTCCTGACAATCTTGTACCATGTAATGTTCATGTTTTGATGCATGTTTGCTGTGCTTTTTTTATTCCAGATCATTATTGTTTACATGGTATTAGAGCAAGTCGATTGCGAAGATCAACATTTTGAGTTTTGATTAATTTTGATTAGATTATTTTTTGAGGTTCTGAAGTTAGTGGTTTCATTAAAGGTTGGGCAGTTCATTGCCTGGATAAACCCTGTTGGTGGCTTGATCAACTGCTCTGACACCGACCACTGATGGTCACGAGAGGATTACGATGGTGGGGATGTGCATGGCCTATAACAGAGGCAGCAAACGACACAAATGCAACCTTCTTGATCCCATCACCCATCACATCAAAGAATAAATGCTAGTCTTTTTTGTAGAAACATTAGGTGCCCGCCCCATATGTATTAAAGCGGGTAAATTTGAAAAGCCAGGTCTCGACAAGAGATCTTGCTAGGTTCATTACTTTTTCAACATAGCCCATAATGTGGCTATCTGCCTCCACACCTCGATAGGCTGTCTGAACTGATTTGCTACTAGGCTGATCCAGAAATATGAATACGAAGAAAAACTCAAGAAATATCCGCTGCCTCCAAAACATGGCAGGTACACGGGTAAGCGTAAAAGAGATGCGCGAGATTCTCCTGTGCCAAGTCGCAAAAAACAATAGTAGCATCGTCCCCTTGTACAATCGCATGCGCAAGGAGAATCTCTCAAGGGCACGGTGACAACGATGAGGCCTTTTATGTGGATGAAGCACACAAAGATGATTTTGGCTGCACAATAGAATTAGGTGATGAAGACATCTTGTGATGTAGATGCATTGACACTAGTTATGCAAATGGATGAATATGGATAAGTATACATGTGTTTCCCTATTCTCATGCATTTTAAAATTTGGGTGGATGCGGAAGCATATATCTTTTTTCTACTCGTAAGCCCAATATTTGGGGGTTCGGGTAGCCTTTCAAGCTTACGGAAAAGTGACTTTCCATGGGGTTTATATGAAAGCCAAAAGGGGAGAGAGAGAGAGATAGAGAGAGAGAGAGAGAGGTATAATAGAACTGGGATAAAGCAGTTTCAAAGTGAAACTGCTTGGAAAGTAAAACCAATTACAGATGTTCAAACTTGATTCTGATGCACTTCTCTTCAAGCTTGTCTTGTTGCAACTCCAGATCAGGTCTTGAAAAATACTAAGCTCCATCTTCAACGCTCTGTCTTAGCTCAACTGCCTAGGTGTATTTGATAATAAATCAATGCAGTACGCTGTTAATGAGTAGCCTTGTAGATGGTACCGGGAAAATATGATCAGTTTGCATCGAATCCCCAACAGATACTGTCCAAATTATACATACATCATCAGTTGACTGTCTTTGATCAACGGCTTCATTCCCTTACCTGTAAAATGCATTTTTCCATTTCATTATAGACACAATTTACACAGTTTGGGTGATTGCTTTGACATGTGTATAGGGGTGACCCCACGCCTTGACATTGACATGAGGGGTACACACCTCCCCTCAGTTTTTGTGGGGGGTTTTACTTCGTTTTGTCATGGATGAGACCGTTGGTTAGACCTCATTTTGGGTGATGGCGACTCGTATCAATTTGGAAGGATGCCTGGTCCGGGAATGGTGTCTTTTCAGAGCGCTACTCGAGTGTATTTGTGCTTGTGTTGAACCACAATTCTTTTGTTTCGGATGCTTTGGCGAATGGCACAGGTAGTCCTTTCAATTTGGGCTTCTTGGAACAGCGATTACAGGAATACATCTCTCTGTTGGCTGAACTTTTTTTATTGTAATTAGGGTGAGGCCCCAATGGGGCTCACCTCACGAGTTCATTGATAAAAGGATGAGAAGATACAAAAAAGAGAAGAGGGGATTAAGGACGTAAAGGGCCGTATGCAACCCATACGGTCAGGCCGTTTCTATTGATAATCTTCTAAAGTGGTTAATGACGTTTTCGGTGTAGAAACGCTGGCCTTTGAAAATGTTCTCGTTTCGCGCGCACCAAATTGCCCACATGTTCTCTGTTGGCTGAACTTGGGGACAGTGATGGCCCCTCCGTGGACATGGATTGCTGGAAGTGAGAAGCAGGTTGTTTTAATGTGATCAGGGCATATATAAGTCTCATCTCAGGTGAGCTCCCGGTTTCGGTATAGAGGCTGAAGACTACAAGCTGATTTATCGGTGGCCTGTTTCATATTCGGTGAAGATATTCCTTTGGCTGCTGCAGGACGAAGTGACTAGAGCCACTTGGACTTGCACTGATGACATTTCCTGCTTGAGCCTTGAGGTGTAGGGAAGACAGGGAGGACCTAGAGCATCTTCTCTCCACATGCCTGTTTTCGGTTCAAACTTCGAGCGGGTTGGGAATTACATGGTGGGATCTCATGAGTGTTAATGGCTTCTGGACTTTTTTGCATGTGGCGTGCTATGCTTCCAGAGATGGCTATCTTCACCCGCTTGTGGTAGTGTGGGTCATTTGGCTGTCACATAATGTGGCGGTATTTAGGCAGGAAACACTTTATGTAGAGAATGTGGTTCAACATGCTGGAAGCATATTTGAAACCTTGTGTTTCTGGGTATGACTCATCTCGAGTGCACACCATTGTTTCCCTTAAAGAAAAAATTTACACAATTTCAATGCATCGCTCCTACATTATGCAACAATTTAAATAATCACAAAGTGCTTCCAACTTTTGACAGCTTCGATTGGTCCAATCAGGATTATTATCTGTCCGGACTAGACGGTCATAGTATATTTCCATTGCTCAGCCCTTTGAATCTTCAACCACAACTCTCCTCTAGGCATTAGTAGCCCACAATTCTCTGCCCGAAATACATGTTGAACATGCAATTTCGGATAAGAGGCAACTGCTGTGAATTGATAAATTAAAAATTGGCTTATCTTTTGTGCACTCGTCAATTTGACGTGTGCACATCCCAAAACAATTACCGAGGAATAAATCTAAGCTTTGGTCCACTCTTTAAACTGCTAATTGCAACAATTAGCATTGAAATCTTCGTAAAATGTGAACTGTCCACTGTAGACAGTTCAAATCATTATCCCGAAATCATGTCTGCCATTTGCTTATTATCGTACATGGATCTTCCAATTGCTTATGATCATATTCGGATCTTGAAGTAAGCTTCAATTCCACCATCATAAAAATAAAAAAATGGCGAAACTTTCTCCCATTATAAGTTGGGTCAGCTACATGGATTCTTGCTCAAATCCATGTTGAAAGATTCGACTATTTTTACGTTGGTTGTCGACTACCTAACGCAACCCTCGCAAGGGATATTTGAACCTTGGTTTGTTGGGTGGTAGGCACACTGCACTACCACTAGACCATTTAAGTGGGTCACCACCACCAACAACAACAACAACAAAGCCTTTTTCTACAATTAAGTAGGGTCGGCTACATGGATTTTTCGCCTCCATTCAGATCTATCTTGGGTCAATCTCGGACTTATATCCAAAAAACTAAGATCCCTTCGTATAGTCTCTTTCCAACACTTCTTGGGCCGTCCTCGCCCTCTCTTAGCCGGCTCAACATCCCAACACTCGCATCTCCTAACCGGTGCATCAGTTGACCTTCTTTGCAAATGACCAAACCATCTTAAGCGGTTTTCTCGCATCTTATCCTCGATCGGAGCTACACCAACTTTCTTTCTGATTGCATCATTCCGAATCCGATCTTTACGTGTATGTCCACACATCCATCTTAGCATTTTCATTTCTGCTACAACCAATCTCTGCACATGTGTATGGTTCACAGGCCAACATTCAGAACCATAAAGCATAGCAGGTCTCACGGCTGCTTTGTAAAACTTTCCTTTAATTTTTAAAGGAATTTTCTTATCACAGAGAACAACGGAGGCTCCTCTCCACTTTAGCCAGCCTGCATTTATTCTATTAGTAATATCTCCATCAATTTCCCCATCATGTTGCAAAATAGATCCCAGATATCTAAAAGAATCTCTCTTCTGAATGTTATCGTCACCAATCTTCACCTCGATTCCTTCATCATTGCTTCCATCAAAGGTGCATTCCATATATTCCGTCTTAGCCCTACTTATACGAAAACCTTTAGTCTCCAATGCATGTCTCCAAACCTCAAGCTTCTCATTTACTCCATCTCTAGTCTCGTCAATAAGCACAATATCATCAGCAAATAACATACACCAAGGTAACTCATCCTGAATGTGACTTGTCAACTCGTCCATAATCAAAGTAAAAAGAAATGGACTCAAAGCTGAACCTTGATGTAAACCAATGTTGATATCAAAATAGTCAGTCTTCCCCGTCGGGATCCTTACACAAGATAAAGCCCTATCATACATATCCTTTATGAGATTAATGTATAGGACAGGTACTTGTCTCTTCTCCAAAACTCTCCACAGTATCTCTCGTGGGACGGAATCATAAGCCTTCTCCAAATCAATAAAGATCATATGGAGATTCTTCCTTTTAGCTCTATAAATCTCCACTGTTCTCCTCAGTAAATGGATGGCTTCAATAGTTGAGCGACCTGGCATGAATCCGAATTGATTTTCTTTTACTTGGGAAACTTGCCTCAACCTTCTTTCGATCACACGTTCCCAAATTTTCATAGTGTGACTCATCAGCTTGATACCTCTGTAATTTGAACAATTTTGAATGTCTCCTTTGTTCTTATAAAGAGACACCACGGTACTCCTCCTCCAATCTTCATGCATTTTCTTGCTTCGCCAAATAACATTGAATAGATTCGTAAGCCAAGTCAAACCACGCTCACCTAAAACTTTCCATACTTCTACAGGGATGTCATCCGGTCTAACACCTTTCCCAGGTCTCATAACCTTCAAAGCCTCCTCTACTTCTTTTCTTTGTATTCGTCTATAGCATGCACGATTCAAGTAACTTCCACTACTAGCTAGATCACCCAAAGTGATCTCTCTATTTCCTTCTCCAATGAAAAGTTTATGGAAGTACTGCTCCCATCTAGTCTCTATATCCTTCTGAGTAACAAGCACGTTAAGTGGGTCACCAACTATCATAAAAATATCCATAAAAAATGAGAGCCATCTTTAAACAAACCTAAGAATAAAAAAATTGTAAGAGCACTTAGCTTTGTGTGGGCATATCATTACGATGTGCACACTTCCCAGAACCCTTTGATCCAAAGTTAAGACTTGTTATTTAATGAAACTTCATAATCTATAATGCAAAGCGCACTCTAGTCCCGTGATTCCTTTGGATGTCTTGCGAAAATTGAAAATCGTAAATCATATCCTTAAATATGGATACATATATGGGGACATATAATCTTGATTCAGAGATGAATAATCGACATATTGATATGGATTATTCTAAGGATAATAAATACGTCCGAACACTTAGAAATATTTTTGTAAGAAAATAAATTAATATGCTAAATAAAATACCTTCTATGACCAATAATTAAATATCATATAAACTTGCATTAATCCAATATTAAATATATCACATGTAGTTTTGTAACATATTTAGGTACATGTCTTTTGAACTTTTCATCATGGATTTAAGAAAACATTTGGATTTCGTTGGGGCGTTCCTTACTAGCGACGTGTTGCATCATCCAAATGCAATGAGAAGTTGGCAAGGGCTACCACATTGCCGTCCAGATGTAGTTCGAAATTTGCAAAGGTTCTCGAATGAGGAACACGTGAGTAAATAAGCTAGTTCTGTTGCATCGTCGCTCCGATGTAGTCTAAAATTTACAAGAGATCTCACATGATGGATGCATGTGAGTAAAGAAGATAATCCAAACGAGGTCGCAAAAGAAGTTTTTTTGAATGATTCAGATCTATCTTGGGTCAATCTCGGACTTATATCCAAAAAACTAAGATCCCTTCGTATAGTCTCTTTCCAACACTTCTTGGGCCGTCCTCGCCCTCTCTTAGCCGGCTCAACATCCCAACACTCGCATCTCCTAACCGGTGCATCAGTTGACCTTCTTTGCAAATGACCAAACCATCTTAAGCGGTTTTCTCGCATCTTATCCTCGATCGGAGCTACACCAACTTTCTTTCTGATTGCATCATTCCGAATCCGATCTTTACGTGTATGTCCACACATCCATCTTAGCATTTTCATTTCTGCTACAACCAATCTCTGCACATGTGTATGGTTCACAGGCCAACATTCAGAACCATAAAGCATAGCAGGTCTCACGGCTGCTTTGTAAAACTTTCCTTTAATTTTTAAAGGAATTTTCTTATCACAGAGAACAACGGAGGCTCCTCTCCACTTTAGCCAGCCTGCATTTATTCTATTAGTAATATCTCCATCAATTTCCCCATCATGTTGCAAAATAGATCCCAGATATCTAAAAGAATCTCTCTTCTGAATGTTATCGTCACCAATCTTCACCTCGATTCCTTCATCATTGCTTCCATCAAAGGTGCATTCCATATATTCCGTCTTAGCCTACTTATACGAAAACCTTTAGTCTCCAATGCATGTCTCCCAAACCTCAAGCTTCTCATTTACTCCATCTCTAGTCTCGTCAATAAGCACAATATCATCAGCAAATAACATACACCAAGGTAACTCATCCTGAATGTGACTTGTCAACTCGTCCATAATCAAAGTAAAAAGAAATGGACTCAAAGCTGAACCTTGATGTAAACCAATGTTGATATCAAAATAGTCAGTCTTCCCCGTCGGGATCCTTACACAAGATAAAGCCCTATCATACATATCTTTATGAGATTAATGTATAGGACAGGTACTTGTCTCTTCTCCAAAACTCTCCACAGTATCTCTCGTGGGACGGAATCATAAGCCTTCTCCAAATCAATAAAGATCATATGGAGATTCTTCCTTTTAGGCTCTATAAATCTCCACTGTTCTCCTCAGTAAATGGATGGCTTCAATAGTTGAGCGACCTGGCATGAATCCGAATTGATTTTCTTTTACTTGGAAACTTGCCTCAACCTTCTTTCGATCACACGTCCCAAATTTTCATAGTGTGACTCATCAGCTTGATACCTCTGTAATTTGAACAATTTTGAATGTCTCCTTTGTTCTTATAAAGAGACACCACGGTACTCCTCCTCCAATCTTCATGCATTTTCTTGCTTCGCCAAATAACATTGAATAGATGTCAAAGCCAAGTCAAACCACGCTCACCTAAAACTTTCCATACTTCTACAGGGATGTCATCCGTTCTAACACCTTTCCCAGGTCTCATAACCTTCAAAGCCTCCTCTACTTCTTTTCTTTGTATTCGTCTATAGCATGCACGATTCAAGTAACTTCCACTACTAGCTAGATCACCCAAAGTGATCTCTCTATTTCCTTCTCCAATGAAAAGTTTATGGAAGTACTGCTCCCATCTAGTCTCTATATCCTTCTGAGTAACAAGCACGTTAAGTGGGTCACCAACTATCATAAAAATATCCATAAAAAATGAGAGCCATCTTTAAACAAACCTAAGAATAAAAAAATTGTAAGAGCACTTAGCTTTGTGTGGGCATATCATTACGATGTGCACACTTCCCAGAACCCTTTGATCCAAAGTTAAGACTTGTTATTTAATGAAACTTCATAATCTATAATGCAAAGCGCACTCTAGTCCCGTGATTCCTTTGGATGTCTTGCGAAAATTGAAAATCGTAAATCATATCCTTAAATATGGATACATATATGGGGACATATAATCTTGATTCAGAGATGAATAATCGACATATTGATATGGATTATTCTAAGGATAATAAATACGTCTGAACACTTAGAAATATTTTTGTAAGAAAATAAATTAATATGCTAAATAAAATACCTTCTATGACCAATAATTAAATATCATATAAACTTGCATTAATCCAATATTAAATATATCACATGTAGTTTTGTAACATATTTAGGTACATGTCTTTTGAACTTTTCATCATGGATTTAAGAAAACATTTGGATTTCGTTGGGGCGTTCCTTACTAGCGACGTGTTGCATCATCCAAATGCAATGAGAAGTTGGCAAGGGCTACCACATTGCCGTCCAGATGTAGTTCGAAATTTGCAAAGGTTCTCGAATGAGGAACACGTGAGTAAATAAGCTAGTTCTGTTGCATCGTCGCTCCGATGTAGTCTAAAATTTACAAGAGATCTCACATGATGGATGCATGTGAGTAAAGAAGATAATCCAAACGAGGTCGCAAAAGAAGTTTTTTGAATGAGAAGAGGGTGAACTCCCAAATTGGGATCCACCACACGGTAAAATTTTATAATATATTATATGGAAAAAGTTAAGTTACATTAATCCAAGCTGAATCAAAGCCCTGCAATGCTAAAGCACTCTCTCAGCACAAAAACGCTTGCCACGGAAGATGGCCTCGTTTCTTCCACATTGGATAGCCCATGGTAACACAAAAAGATAAGAACCACCTTCGTGACCAATTCCACACATCGTTCTGATGGATCTCCAGAAATTCGTGTCGCAATCCACTCCTAGCCATGCCACATTTGCCTTCTTCTAAAAGAAGTTGTGGCTAGGTAGTTGGAATATTGACACTTTGACTATCAAAGCGATGGAGATAATAGATACGATGGAAAGAAGGATGATTCTGATACCATGTCTACAAGAGATAAAATGGGTTGGGGAGAAAGCAAGAGAGATCGAGAAGACACGCTTTAAGTTATGGTATTCAGGTAAAGAGAAGGGTAGAAATGATGTTGGGAGTGGTTGTTCATAAGGATTTGAAGGATGGTGCGGTTGAGGTGCAAAGATTTGGGTATCTGATTATTTTGCTAAAAGCAATGCTCGGAGAAGAAATTTTGAATATTGTCTCAGTTTATGCACTGTAAATCGGCATAGAGGAAAGGATTAAATAAGTTTTTTGGGAGGATTTGGATAAGATTATGCAAGGAATCCCCCACAAAGAGATGATTTCCTCAGGTGAAGATCTTGGTGGATATATGAGAAAGGATGCTTCAGGGTATGCTAATGTTCATGGAGGCAGGCCATGGCTTCGGGGATTGAAATAAAGAGGGAAAAGTCATTCTGGATTATGTAACAGTTTATGAGTTTTTCATAAGGTGGATGTGTATACACCTACTGACCTACGTAAAGATCAGATTCAGAATGATGCAATCAGAAGGAAAGTTGGTGTAGCTCCAATCGGGGATAAGACACGAGAAAACCGCTTAAGGTGGTTTGACCATTTGCAAAGGAAGTCAACCGATGCACCAGTTATGAGATGCGAGTTTTAGGATGTTGAGTTGGTAAAGAGAGGGCGAGGAAGACCCAAAAAGTATTGGAATGAGACTATACGAAGAGATCTTAGTTTTTTGGATCTAAGTTCGAGATTGACCCAAGACAGATCTGAATGGAGCCAAAAAATTCATATAGTTGACCCTACTTAATGTGGGAAAAGGCTTTGTTGTTGTTATGAGCTTTTCATGACAAACACTCTCTTCAAGAAGCGGAGTATTTTAAGTACTTAAAAGAGTGGCCCGACTAGAACTCGTATATATTACTTTGCGTTGAGGAGAAGAGAGTGATTGTGTTACAAAGACTGCAAAGTAATCCCAAGCGAGAGTTTGAAAACTCAACATTGAGAGATCACTTTGGGAGATCTAGCTAGTAGTGAAAGTTACTTGGGAGATCTAGCTAGTAGTGAAAGTTACTTGAATCGTGCAACCTATAGATGAATACAGAGTAGAGGAGGCTTTGAAGGTCATGAAACCTGGGATCAAGGTTTGAAAAAACGAAAGGCGGAACGAGGCGGTCTCCTTGGAATCGAGGCGAGGCGTAGCCTCGAGGCGGTCGAGGCGTAAGCCTCAGTTTATATAGAAAAATATGTATAAAACTACAATTATATATATCTCTATGTAATTATATGTTCCCTGCCCAATATATAATAATTTACACTACAAGATATGATGAAATAATAAAGATAAGAACCCCAAAATAGAAGATAGAACAACATCATATACATTTCTACACATTTTCATCCAATCAAGAGGAATTCATTGACTATAGATATTGTGAAAGAATTAAATAATACATATATTTCTATGAAATATTGTTGTAATTAAAAGTATGACTAAATATACATCGAAGAAATTTATGTTATGTGTCTAACATATAATATGTGATCGCATGAGAAACCATGAATCATATCCATTTCGAGCAAATCTTTGAAATATTGTTGTAATTAAAAGTTCGATTAAATATATGTCGAAGAAATTTATGTTGTGTCTAATATATAATATAAGGCAACATGAGAAACCATGAACCTTATCCATTTTGTTTTGCTTGATATATTGCAAATCTTGTTAAGTTACAAGTATTGAATAATTTAATATTTATGAATTCATTCATTAAGAGTGAAATAGTAAGAGTTTGCCAAAATAGTTGGATACATTAATTGTAAATATGAAGTTATGGGCATGAAATAAACATCATATTTAGGCATTCATCTTATATAATCATTATCCTAAATAAACAGATATTGATAAGCTTCTCAAACTACTAAGGAAACCATGAAAATAATAAAAAATACTTCAAAAAAAGCAAAAACACCTCACGAAACGCCTCGACCGCCTCAAGGCGTTCCGCCTCGAGGCTACGCCTCGACCACTCGAGGCGCACGCCTCACAGGACTGGTCTGAGGCGTAAGCCTCAAGGCTAAAAGGGACCGCCTCGAGGCTAGCCTTTTCGAACCATGCCTGGGATAGGTGTAAGACCTGATGACATTCTTATAAAAGGAAAGTTTTACAAAGCAGCCGTGAGACCTGCTATGCTCTATGGATCTGAATGTTGGCATGTGAACAATAGACATTGCAGAGAATGACAATAGCAAAAATGAAAATGCTAAGGTGGATGTGTGGTCATACACATAAAGATCGGAATAATGCGATCAGAAGGAAAGTTGGCATAGCTCTGATAGAGGATAAGCTGAGAGAACCGCTATGATGGTCTGACCATTTGCAAAATATGTCAGTTAATGCACTAGTTAGAAGATGCAAGATTTGTGATGTCCACCAACTGATGGTATAATGCACTACAATGACCTTTGTAGAAGAAAAAAAGAAGTGAGTAATTATCTCGACTCCAAGTAACCCTCAGGGAATTCCTTAATCACCACTAACATATCCACTTGACCATGTCGCAAAATATCTTGTAGAAGAAAATTAGACAGTCATATCTATGAAATCATAGGAGAAGAACCTTGATAATGACCACTGGGAAAGCCTTAGCAAAATCAGCGGTGGTAAGGAAGCAATCTGACCCTATCATAGAAGTAGTTGATGTAGTTTAGGATTATCGATATCGGGCTCGAAAGACATGTTATTCCGAGATCTTCCACGTCAGAGAAATCAGTCATTGAAGATGTCCAAGCAGAGTCCTTCAGTCGATCATCAATGGCAATGTCATAGTTGTAAAAGTCGACCGATTAGTTGGTCCGACTAGTCGAGTTGGGGGTAGCCGACTCGACTAGGCCTAGTCAGTTATTAGTTGGTCAACCTGACTAATCGGGTTGACCAATCGACCGACTACTTAGACGACTTTTATATAGAGCTTTTCCATTTTTTTGCTATTTTTAAAGCAATTTTGTTCTAATATGCTTAAAGCCAATTACTTATTTTGTTTCATTATGATAGTATAGAAAATATACAAATCTACATAAATGTATAAGAATATATGTGTAAAAATGCTTTATATAATTAAAAAAATTTTAAAAATTCAAAACCGACTAATGGTCGATTAAATCGGATTATTCGTCCAATCACCAATTAATCCTTAGTCAGTGACTATGCCGATCGAGTGCCGACTACTCATTTATGCAACCTTGGATAATGTGACATTGAAATCGCCACCAAGTTATGTCTCCCATCCATGAAGCGTGCCATTGCTCGCAAATCAGTCCACAGCTCATTTCATGATTATTATTCACCAGCCAATATACAGTAAACCCAAAAGTAATTGGGTTGGCACCTGATAACAATTGCCATAGATCTCGTAACCTCTCATGAGTCCAACATTGAAAATCAAGCCTCCACGCCATCAACTGACCTTCCGATCTTTAAGTGTCCGCCAGTTCGTGGAATGAATGCAAACGTGGAACCAGTCTCCTCCTGACATCTCCTTGTTCACTCCAACTAGACATCTTAGTTTCCTCTCTGCATCCATGTCCGACTTTGGAAATGGATATAGATGTTTTAAGGGCCCGTATCCGCATCTGTTGTTTGCCTGTTTGCATCTCTAA
This sequence comes from Ottelia alismoides, assembly GCA_037367405.1. Classification (NCBI taxonomy): domain Eukaryota; kingdom Viridiplantae; phylum Streptophyta; class Magnoliopsida; order Alismatales; family Hydrocharitaceae; genus Ottelia; species Ottelia alismoides. The sequence goes on along the minus strand of JAZKJV010000473.1, from coordinate 220,396 downwards.
TGTCTTTGGACACGCTCGTTGATTATTAACTCTGCCAATTCAAGTCAGAATTATCTTTGTTTTAAAGCTCATCTGTGCGAATTGGCTTGAGGTTGCAATTGCTATTCTACTTGTGGATGTTATGTTAATTTCACCCTCTACTATGAAAACTAGGTCAGATGGCCCCGATTTAAATATCTTAGATCATTCATCTTGAAAATCATAAATGCATGTCGGTTTCGTTATTATTTTTCACAAGGGATTTGAGATATTTCTATATGGAAATTTCTTAGGTTGGTGTGATTTGTGTGGAATTGTCTTCTTTACATATCAAAACAAGCTTCTTTGCGAAAATGAACTAAGGGATAGTTGATATACAAGCCACGTGTACTGGATCACTGCCATGGATTAACTTTCTCCTTTTAAATTTTTGGTTGCAGGGAACAGAAAGGGATTTTGAACGTGCAGCAGAAGCTTATATGCATGCCAAACATCAATTTAATGCGCAAGCCATGTTCAACCTTGGTTACATGCATGAACATGGTGAAGGACTTCCATATGATCTTCATCTAGCCAAAAGATATTATGACGAGGCACTTGACAGTGATCCCAGCGCAAAATTACCCGTCACCCTCGCCCTTGCAAGCTTGTGGATAAGGAAAAATTATGCCGATGGTATTTTGGTACGAACTTTCCTCTCACACTTTCAAGTTTGTAACTGTAAAGTCAACCTATTTAATTAATTAACTAATATTATATTTCCCCAACATAAAAGCAATGCATCAGCTCTAGTTGCCATGAGTTCCTTATAGGTCGGCCAAAGGTCAATATTAGGTATAAGCCAAACGTGAACTGTATGCCTCTATCTAGGCTTGCCTCCTTCCCAGCCAGTGTCCTTGATGGTGGATTCATGGGAATTGTAAAAGCTCAAAGGTTGGGGGCTTCATTTATCTGAAATATTTTAAAACTTAAATTTTACCATCCATTAATTTGTTGGCATTTGGATAACCTGTTTATTTTTTGTCTCGAAATATTCCACTGCTGTCGACCCCTCAGGATCCGGGTACCCGTTTACGACAAAATCCACAATATTTCATTCATATTGATCACAGAGTTGTAGAAAAGCAGGGAAAATTTTTCGCGCAAATTATGACATTCATTCTCAACACATGACCACAAGTAAAAGAGACAATATGGCACCAAAATTTTTTTTTCATTAATATTCATATCAGATTACAACGTATACAAGGATCTTCCATTACATCATATATCCCAAAGTGTGATACAAAAGAGATAGCATTTACATCATTATTTGAACAAAAACTGAGACAAGGAATTCATACCGTCTCGTATATACTCTGTCTCCTGGAAGCATATAGCTACTGAGCGGCTACTGAACTGCAGGCTGTTTGCCTGCCACACACACAATAGGAAAGAAGAGGCGTCAGCCATTGCTGGTACCTCCTTAAAATTTATAAAAATAACTTGACATTTAATATGTACAAAAGCAGGCAAGTAGAAAGGTGGTATAATTAAAATCTGCATCTACTTGCGTAAGTAAAAAGGGTTTGTTTGTAATGCGTTTCTAATGATTTTTCCCAGAACCCGGCATTTCCCATATGTAACATATTTATATAACAGTTCGTAATCATGAGTGTATGAGCGTAAATGCCTATATCATTTTCTTTAGTGATCATGTTGGTAAGTGAAAAAAAATTGGAAAAGTTGAGATTGTAGAGATCTATTTATTTAAATTCTTGGGTAGATAGAATGGTCTTTTGATCATAGCTTCTCAAATTCTTAACTTCAATGTTTCAGATATAGCTCCAGATGTTGTAGATGTAGATATGGATGATCTAGATATAGAATCGCCAAGTCTGTTTGGCGAATTAAACTCAAGCGGTGAAGAAGCCTGCAAATGGCTCTTCCGTCTCGCCCTCTAATTGGAAGCGCGGTCCAATAGAGGGATAGGTTTACTCCCCAACTACGCCACTGAGACGGGTGAGAGAGACTCCCTAGAAAAGTCACTCTAGAAAAACAGCCCGACTAGTACGGGCGGACGAGCTCGTACGAAAAACTGAAAACCAAGGATCCCCCGCCTGGGTATCCTAAAACAGGGTCAGCGTAACTGGTCTAAAATCGGGATCCCAACGAGGCGTAAAAACACTGCGAGCTCGCGTAAAAACCGTGTAAAAGACTGGGATCCTAGACCCGCGCATTAAGCGGCCGCTGCCCTAACTGGGCTTCCTATTCTCCCGCCCAGTTGAGGGTCACCGCGCCCTCGCACAGTCAGGTGCAAAGGTCACCATGACCGGCATACTAAATTATAAGTCAGTACTGATTCACGATCATCATTGCTTGCTTGTCAACTCATCTTTTCCAATACTTAGGTCAATTATATATATATATATATATTTCCGCCCCTCAAGATTCTTTTCAGCCTACAACAACTATCGTCATTCCTTGAGAAATAACAAAGTCTTAGTGAGGCAACTCTGACCAACTATATGACAACTATATGAGTCATTCCGTAAATTGGAATGGTTAGATCAATATCATGGCCTAAGATTTCATTTATCATGGAAAGAGAATAGTTATACTTAACACATTACCCTAACATTTCAGTCCAAGTGAGGGTTACTATGCACGAAAGATGTCTGCTTCAAAAGGTAACTTGTAACGGTTCCAAACCACACAACTCATCACTGATTATTGTACTTTTGATCTTATCTAATGTGCGTTACTGGGATAAAATAAATTTTCACAGTTTACTGTATGAATAGCATTACTGATTTCAAAAAAATCATAAAATAACATCACTGATTTCATTTATCCTGAATTCATATATTGCATTTGATGATGAAAATTCAACAATTGGTGTTCATGCTTAATGATTAGAAGTCCTTGTTAATTAGAGCAGCAACTGACATATTAGCCTTTTTTTTATTTAGAACCAATAGCATCCTGATTGGTAGAACGAATATTGAAAATCTCTCATTATAAAATAAGGATTTTGTTTTAGTGTCTATGAAATGGTTTGACATGATGGTTAAATCTGATTGAGTCGACTATCTGAAGAGTACAATAGCAGACATTTTACTTAAATCTCTTTTTCAAGAAACCATTTTAATCCACTCAGAAACTGTAAATTAATTTATGTATAAACCGAGTAGGTTAATTGAAACACAGAAACACAGTCAGCCTCATATTTAAATATTCTTTTCATGATTGACGGGTATTGTCAATGATCAATGGTCATCTCACAGTACTTGGGTTTTCTGATAATGAATTGGTATAAAGAGTATTGAGGATCTGCCACTGACTGATATGCTTTGATCAGTTCCAATCTAAGTATTTAGGTATAAAGAGCAAAGCTATTTCATGTTGACCCTATATAACAATATGAATATTAAGTGAGGAGTAACTCCACATGTGTTGCATGATTTCTCTACCAAGAGACTTTAAGGAAAGTAATTCCATTTGCAAAACCTATTTACTTTGACTACAGTAGATCTTTAACACCAAAGGTAAAAATTGTCACTGTCTGACAAAGAAAATAATTTGCAAAAACATATGATAGCTATACAAGAGATCTCAGGACTGGATAATATTGAGGATGAAATGGCATGAATATATCCTACATGATAATTACCTCGAACTACTACATTGGTAGCTTGTTACCATCAATACCCCCCCCCCCCCCCCCCAACTTACTGCTTCTTAAATTTTCCCCTATATATATTAATTGAGATCGGCATTATATTGTCAACATCTAAGCTAACTGGATGAATCCATAGAGGCAACAAGAGAAGATTTAACTTGTTCATGCAGGCACCAAGAAGGAAAGGAGAGAGTGTACACATGTATGACAGCAAGAGAAGGGGTAGGGAATGTACCTATTTTGATATGAAAACTTGGAGATCCTGCATGCAGTTCTTCCAGAGACAGAACCTCAGGGAGTTGTTGTTCTGGAGTTGTAGAGAGCAGAAACTAACAAGGAAAGAGGTTGCTGGGCTGCAACCTATTGGTCTCCTTCTGTAGCACAGGGACAACACTATGCAGCAAAGGTAAGAGTTGCTGGAGCAGCTCCTACTGTTTGCCAAATGAAGGAGGGCAGCAGCTCAATCCAAGAGGAGAGAAAGAAGGAACAAGGGGTTCTTCGTTGGAAATTTTTGGATGGAAATAGAAGAGATCATGCCGTTGGGTTTGGATATAAATAGGGGAATGGGAGCTATAAATAAGAAGAGAGGGAGCCCTTTGGTTTGCCAAGTGGAATGAGAAAAATGCCAAGTGGAGGCTTATTAAATAGAAAAGCAAAGATACATTTAAAACAAAAAAAAAACAGACCAGGCAGCAGTAGCCGACTGCTTTTATATTTTATTTTTTTTTTGTTATATATATATATATATTTAGATATTAAAGTCTTCCGAAATCGTGCCTCGGACCTCGGATCTTGACGCGCAACATCTCGTTTTGACCGTCTCGGAATGACGATCAAAATGAGTATAATGTTGATATACTTTTGGTCGAGTTTTGAATTTCCGAAATTTTCGAATACGGTTTTTGTTTAAGATTAAATATTGTGAATTTAAAATATCAAACGACCTCCGATTTACGAACGGTCGATTCCGTTGGTCTTGTATCGTTGAATCGGATCTAATGACGGTCTCGGTTCGTTTTGCGGTTTCCGAATTTGCGTCGCGGCTTTTCACGGCACGCATTACGAAGGGACCGATTTTTGGTCGATTTCGTTCGAACGACTTTTGATTCACTACTAATTGATCGTTTTAGGTTGTTTAGTATTGACCGTCAATGTTTTTGGGTGCATTAGACCCAAAATCGGACGACTTCAGGTTTGATTGGAAACCGGATGCTACAACTGCTTATAGCCTGATCTTGAAGTCCACTATACTCATGATTCAAAATATATGGGTTCTGCAAGAAATATTGCATTTCGTCTCATGACATTATCCTACTGAAGATAAACCGTTAAAACGGTTTGGCGAGACGCTTGAGAACTCTTTTTTCCCGAAAGTGGGATCATCCCCGCTTAAGGCATGTGCAGTATGAGCTGAATTGACCTTATTATACAAAAAAATGCATTGCTAACATAGAGTTATCATAAATAAGAGGCTTTGGTGACATAGACTATCTTGATAACTGCATACGTTGACAAATCTATATAATGAGCCAAGCCCTGTTTTACTCTTAAACAATGAAAAAGGGCTGCTCAGCGGAAGAATGATGTGCTTCTTTTCCCAATATTTTGATATAGCATCATTTGTAAGTTGGAAATGATCCTTTTTTGGCATCTGGAAGATTTTTTTTAAATCTTATTAAGTTGCTACTCCCTTGTTTTCAGGTTAAGTTGATTGATTCACTTCCTGAGATCTTCCCTCGAGTAGAGGAATGGGTGGAGGAGGTGATCATGGATGAAGGGAATATTATGATCTTCACTCTTTTCATATGTCTGCTGACTGTTCTTTATCTCCGTGAGCGTCAAAGGCGTCCAGTTGCAGGTCATCCTCCCCAGCCTGAAGGTGGTGAGCTAAACTGAAGCTTTTATTGAGGGTTTAGCACACATGCCAATGTCCCTGTCTTCATTATAGTGGATGTTACTCATGGACGGTAAGCATCTCTATGCCATGGATGACCAAGTTAAAAGTGAATCTGTTAGGTATACGAAATATTTACGCTATTCTTCTTGTAGATAGACGTTACTGGTATCCTGGGGGTGTTGTCATGCCTGGGATCTTTGAAGTTGGGCTCCTGCATGATGATGCCATGTCGTGTTTCGCAATGGCTGTGCAATATCTGATCTTTAATGTGGCAGTAGATGAAACGGATTTCACTACTCAGCATTCTTAGTTTGTTCCTGATTCTAATAACATGTTTTCAATCTTTTTTGCTGTGCCATCTTTTCTGGCTGTGGTTGAACACTTGATATTTGAATAAGAACAATGAGCTGCTTTTGGATTCAGATACTCTTTCCATGAGACAAAATGAGTTGGAAAGAAAGCAATCTAGATCGAGAAGGTATGCTTTAATTTTTGGTATTCAGGTAAAGATAAGGACAAGAATAGTGTTGGAGTGGTTGTTCATAAGGATTTCAAGGATATCATGGTTGAGGTGCAAAGATTCGAGGATTGGATTGGATTATTTTGCTAAAATTGGTGCTCGAAGAAGAAATTCTGAATATCATTTCAGTTTATGCACCGCAAATTGGTTTAGATGAAAGGATTAAACAAGTTTTTTGGGAGGATTTGGATAAGATTATGCAATGAATCACATAAAGAGATGATTTTCTCAAGTAGAGATCTTAATGGAAATGTGAGAAAGGATGTTTCAGGGTATGCTAGTGTTCATAGAGGTCATGACTTCGGAGGTAGAAATGAAGAGGGAAAAGTTATTATGGATTTTATAACGGTTTATGATCTTTTCATAACAAACACTCTCTTCAAGAAGAGGGAGGAACATTTAATTACTTATAAGAGTGGCCCGACTAGAACACAGATAGATTACTTTGCATTGAGGGGAAAAGATCGGGTGTGTTGCAAAGATTGCAAAGTAATCTCAGGAGAGAGTTCAACGACTCAACATGTTTGTTAGTCATGGATGTGCAAATAAAATGGTCGACAAAGAAAAATAGAGTTTCCAAGATCACAACATTAAGATTAAAAAAAAGATCATTAGAACTAGATGGCAGAATCTCTAATTAAAGCAATCAAGCTTCAAGGAGAAAGTTTTATAAGGCTTGTCAAGGGATTGTAGCAAAAGTGCAAGTGAGATGTAGAAAGCGGTAGCATCTTGTATATGAAAGGCAACCAAAGAGATGCTTGGTACGTCAAAGGGAGGAATCCCATGCCAAAAGGGAGGCTTGATGGTGGAGTTGAGGGGTACAAGAGAAGTCAAAAATTAAAAGAGCATGCTTTAAAGCTATGTCTAAGAATAGAACAAAGGAACTGTCACAAACTACAAAATACCGAAGAATGAAGCAAAGAAGGCTGGAAGCGAAGCCAAGTCAAAAACTTCATGAAGTTTTGTACAAAAAAATTCGACTCTAAGGAGGGCCAGAAGGATATATTTAGGTTGGTTAAAGCAAGAGAAAGGACCAAAGACATTTCTCAAGTGAGATGCATTAAGGATGAGGAATGGCATCTGCATGTTACTTAGAAGGATATAGAGACTATATGAAAGTATTATTTTCATAAGCTTTTCATTGGGTAAGGAAATAGAGAGATCACTTTGGGAGATCTAGCTAATAGTGAAAGTTAATTGAACCATGCAAGCTATATATAAATACAATGGAAGGAAGTAGAGGAGGCTTCGAAGGTAATGAAACCTGAGAAAGATGTAGGACCTGATGATATTCCTATAGAAGTGTGGAGAGGTCTAGGTGATTGTGGTTTGACTTGGCTTACAAATTTATTCAACGTTATTTGACGAAGCCAGAAAATGCCTAAAGATAGGAGGAGAAGCATCGTAGTGCCTCTTTATAAGAACAAAGGAGACATTCAAAATTGTACGAATTACAGAGCTATTAAGCCGATGAGTCATACTATAAAAATTTGCGAATGCGTGATCGAAAGAAGGTTGAGGCAAGTTTCCAAAGTAAAAGAAAATCAATTCGGATTCATGTCAGGTCGCTCAACTATTGAAGCCATCCACTTGCTGAGGAGAACAATAGATATTTATAGAGCTAAAAGAAAGAATTTCCATATGATTTTTATTGATTTGGAGAAGGCTTATGACTCTGTCACACAAGAGATATTGTGGGGAGTTTTGGAGAGGTGACAAGTACATGTCCTATACATTAACCTCATAAAGGATATGCATGATAAGGCTTCATCTTGTGTAGGGATCCAGTCTGGGAAGGCTGACTATTTTGACACTAACATTGGTTTGCATCAAGGTTCAACTTTGAGTCCATTTCTTTTTTACTTTGATTATGGACGAGTTGACTAATCACATTCATGATTAGATATCTTCGTGTATGTTATTCGCTGATGATATTGTGTTGATTGATGAGACTAGAGATGGAGTAAATGAGAAGCTTGAGGCCTACAGATATGCATTAAAGACTAAAGGATTTTGTATAAGTAGGCTAAGACTGAATATATGGAGTTCACTTTTGATGGATGCAATGACAGAGGAATCGAGGTGAAGACCGATGACGATAACATTTAGAAGAAAGATTTTTTTAGATACTTGGACTCTATTTTGCAACATGATTGGGAAATTGATGGAGATATTACTCATATAATAAATACGGGTTGGCTAAAGTGGAGAGGGGTCTCTACTATTCTATGTGATAAGAAAATTCTTCTGAAATCAAAGGAAAGTTCTACAAAACAGCTGTGAGACATGCTATGCTCTATGAATCTGAATGTCAGCATGTGAACCATAGACATATGCACAGATGACAGTAACAGAAATGAAAATGCTAAGGTGAATGTGTGGACATACACGTAAAGATCAAATTCGGAATGATGCAATCAGAAGGAAAGTTGATGTAACTCTGATCGAGGATAAGATGCGAGAAAACTGCATAAGGTGGTTTGACCATTTGCAGAGGAGGTCGGCTGATGCACCAGTTAGGTTATGTGAATTTAGGATGTTGAGCCAGCTAATAGAGGGTGGGGAAGGTCCAAATAGTGTTGGATTGAGACTATCCGAAGGGATCTTAGTTTTTTGTATCTAAGCTTGAGAATGACGCAAGATAGTTCTGAATGGAGGCAAAGAATCAATGTACCCGACCCTACTTCATGTAGAAAAGACTTTGTTGTTGTTCAAGATCATTCTATGCCAACTCCCTACACCTATTTCAGTGAGAAATGGTGTCCGGCTTCTGGTCCAATCTTGTATCTCATTTTTGATTCACGAACATGTTTGGTCAAACGAATTTTAAGGCAGTTGGTACTTTTGAAGCAAAATTTTTCTTGCTGGCACTGCTTTGAGATTTGTATCACCTGATGCTCAAGTCTGATCCATATATGAAAATGAAAACTGAATTTCTTTCCTGTGTTAATATTGTAATAATATTGAGACTGTGAATTAGTTTTATCCCAAAGACCCAGATAAGTAAGATCATGTTTTATAATCTCCAGTAATATGCATAATTTTCATGTGAGCGGATTCACAGCAGGCTCTGCCGTGTGATCTCAGCTGCTGTCTGCAGACGATCCTAGGGCGGAGATTGAACTTGCTTAAGGCAATGATCACCTTTAAGTAAAAGCAGCTCAGTCAAAGTCGCCTTTGGTTAATCAATCTCTCCCGTCGGATCTCCTGTGGATGGTGAGGATTCAGCAGCTGTGCCTGTTTGTAAATCCACTCACAACAGGCGTTCCCTCCCGCCATTATACGCCCAAACTGCCTGAAATATGCTCTTCAGCAACTGCTGTACAAACTCATTTCTCGGTAATTTTATTACAAATCTGGTTACTAACATCATGGCATAAATCTACCATGTCCACATTTCTGGAGTGTATATCTGTTGCGGTTGCTTATAGTCGACAGTCGATGCTCGGTTAAGTATACGGGTTGTAGCTCAAGCTGTCTTAACTTTCTGCCTCTAACTTTCAAAAGTATTCCCTCAAATCAAAGCTGCTTTTATCTTAAATGTCAGTCATGGCGTTGATTTTATCTGAAATATCTGTCAGTTATAACTGACACCAAGTTTTTACAACATCTTTTTTCCCCAAATGAAATATTCTAGTTTCTGAAAAAAATTAATGCAGCTGAATTTGTACAAAAAAAAGAAAAGAAGTATATCCCAAGTGCTTTATAACTTTTATTCAAGCTTAATCACAAGTGCATGCTTTTCCTCCTTGAAAGGGGAGGCATGTCCATCTTTTCTGTTCGATGGAGGAAGGATAATGCCTAAGGTAGCGTTCGGATGGGGCCTTTAACCCACATCTCCCTCTCTCCTCACGGCCCCACTTTATTCCTTTTTAAAAAAATTAAATTAATCAATCTTACATCATCAATTTTATCAAAAAATAATATACTATACCATCATATCATATAAAAAATTATAAACTACTCCACTTCTACTCACTTTTCCAAACATCAATACAATCACATCACAATAACTACTCACTTTTTCAAACTTCAATACAATCATATCACCCCAAACCCACTTCTAACCCACCCCTAGTTTAACCCTCTATCCAAACACCAAAACTCGAAAACGGGTTAACCTCTACCAGTTTAACCTTCCTTAATCCGCGTACCAAACACACCCTAAGGTGCCGTTCGGCAACCAGGTTAACCCCATATTTTCTCCCTCCATGTGGGTCTCACTTTATTCCTTTTTTTTTTAAAATTAAATAAATAAATTTTACATCATCAATCCTATCAAGAAATAATATATTATCCCATCATATCATATAAAAAATATAAACTACTCCACTTCTACTCACTTTTTCAAACTCCAATACAATCACATCATAATAAATGCTCACTTTTTCAAACTCCAATATAATTATATCACAATGTACCCACTTCTAACCCACCCCCAGTTTAACCCTCTATCCAAACATCAAAACCCAAAAATGGATTACTTGCAACCAGTTTAACCCACATAAACCCACTATCCAAACACACCCTAAGTGATAGTCATTTCATGTTCTTTTTTCAGTTGGAGAAGAAGAGATAAATAGATAGAATTTAGTTATGTTAGATAATTTTTTTATTTGAAAAAATATTTATATTTGTATGGCGGAGGGATACGGGGGACAAACCTTATCCGTCATCTTGACTCCATCAGCAAAACATTAATCGTCTATCAATGGACAACAAATTCGAGATATAAGACTTATCGCTGCGGAAATCAGATTCAATATTTCTTTGATTTTAGATCACTTATATTTCAAATATCATTTGAATCGGATATCGTTATTTTCATCTGAGGAAGAGGCAATTTTACCTTCATCTTTTGACATCATCCCCAATTTTGGGTCGATTTATGAGATTTACCTTAAAATGTCGACTTCTCTAAATTCAAATTTATTTTTTCCCTTGAACAACAAAAATTATCTCTTTTTTGCAAATTCAAACAAGAGAATGGTGAGAAAAGGAGGTAAGTAGCTAGGCTGCTGAATACACACTTCCAACTTCGATGAATTGCTTTAGTAAGTGAAAAAATAATCGCGCGAGATCTAAATCGCCATTGTCGGACTTATATCATATTCCGGATCAAACGCCTGCTCACTTGCCTCAGATGTACCGTTTATATGAGATCTTATACTAGTATACTTCTCTAATTAAGTCAATTCGGTTTTTCAACTATTATTGTAGGTTAAAAATATCCACTTATGGAATAGTACAATGGAGAAAAATCGACAAAATAATATACGTAGTAGATACTTTTATATCAATCCTGACACATAGCTCCTAAAGAATAGAAGACAATGTCCACTTACTAGCTAGGAATGCATGCATTCAAACGGATACTTTTTAGTTTGCAAACATGTGATCGAAGGTTGGTCATCGGGTCGGGTTCGAGTTGGTCTGACTCAGCTCATTTAGGTAATGGACTAATGGGTAGGGCTTAGGCCCATTTTATTTGCAAATTTCGGGTCCAAGCCCAAACTCGATCAAAACAAAATGGGCTGAATTCGGGTCGGGTCGGCCCAATTTAACACATATGTACACCAATCCATGTGTTTTGTTCTTCTTGCATTTGTCTGATTGTTTCTTATGCATGTGTGCATGTTTCAGACTTTAAGCACGCTAACTAATTCGTGATTCTGACATTAGTTGTATGCTGAAAAATAAAAATATAGTAAAAAATATGGCGACGTTAGCCACCATTTAATTCACCATTACATATTCTATTGTAGATAGGGGAACTATGACCCAATACAGATTGGTTACTTACAGTTGCACATGCTCTAACACTTGAGGACATATTCCATTCTTGCATATACTGTAATAATATCATCTATCCACACTAATGGATATGATTATTATATCGTATAAGCACTTATTCTGCACTCGAAACAAGGATATGGAAGTCAAGAACATGGTATTTGGAACGAACACGACTATACTGGATATAATTATATCGTATAAGCCAGGCTATCGAGCTTGCGGGTTTGGACCTTTTCATGCACGAACCCAGTCCGATAATCAATACAGGTTCATTTTAAAGCCCACAATCCACCTACTAAATTTCGGATTTGAGTTTAGATTAAGCTGACCGAGCACAATGCCCAACCTTAAGATCAAAACAAGTATTTAAAAAAACATTTTTTATATAATTTCAAGTCTCGGTTCATTTTGATCAACCATTTCTTATGAACCGTTGGATCCACAAGCTCTAAGAGAGAGAGATAGGGGGACGAAAAAGGACGAGGTTCGGTGGAGGTCTACGTGTCTCTATTCCATGCAAAGATGGACGACACTTAATTTAATCCAAGAGCAGTGACATCGATATGGTTGCAACTTGCAACCCGAACTTTTTTTGGAGGTGCAGGATGCAAAAGGGACCACACACACTCGATGTCATGTTGTCACGTCAAGCCTTAACCCTTGGTCCACATCCACCATATTATTCATCACATCGTTATTATCATATATCTCCCTCCCCACATTGCAAGATATATATGATAACATCACCATCACATAGCTCGTAATCTCTACATTACTCGAGATCGCCTCTCGATTCGATAAGATACTCGATAACCACAGATCGATCATCATCATCATCATCTCCAGCGGTTTGATGACAGTGCCAAGGTCTGCGTTGGATTACCTTAGGTTGCGTTTAGAGTCTTTAGATCATGGCCTCAAATTTCAGCGAAATTCGATCGAATTTCTGTCGAATATCGATATCCTGTCGAAATTGAAATTCGACGTAACATTTAAAGATTTTTGTCGATTGTTAATGTACCCTCACCGACCTCGTGAGGCTAATGCTAGTACATGACAACATACCACAATAAATATTTTGTTCTTGTCAATTTAATGGTGGCAACTTGAGCAAGGACATTGTCCATCTTAATGGTCATTATCTCCATATTGTCTTCAGAAGCCATAACTCAGACTATTCGTTTGGAGACTAAGCACCGAAATAAGGGGTCAATTTCCTGCCTGACGTGGTTTTCAAGAATACAGCTATATTCCCATCCACATCGCATAATTTCACCATATTCCACCTTTATTCATGTCTTTTTTCCACCTTACCTACCCTTCTACTTTATTCTCCTTATTCATATCTTTCCCATCAAACAGAGAACAAGCCTTTATTCTCCTTATTCATCATCCTTATTCGTGTTTATTCTCAAACTGAACGCCTCCTAAGAATAATCACATGAATTGGTATGCACATCCCTAAGAATGTACACTTTTTACAATTTCAAGTAGTTTCTATTCATACAATCACTTGTGTACCAATACCAGTAATGCTATGTGCATTGATTGCATTTAGAAATCACAAATCGTAATTAATAGAGGTGTAACACTCCAAACCCCAAAATAGTCTCACATCCACACGATGTATAGGTGTGCATTATAAGTGGTAGGGATTACTACTTAACAACTTGGACTTAAACATTTTGGATGGTTGTCAACGAGTCCATTCAGGCTCGAACCCAACAAGTTAGGGTCGTTTTTCCTCGATAACGAACCGGTGACCTAAGCCCAAGATGCAATAAATGATATCAAAGCCATTTTTCCGCTGATAGTGGAAAGGGCTGCCCGAGAGGCGGAGCCACCATTTTTCCGCTGATAGTGGATATTTATCCTTCTAAAGTATAACTGTTAAAAACTAAAACTCAAAAATTAAATCTGTATTTAAAATATTACATAGATCAGAACATTCAGCTGTCCAACAAACAGCGTGAAAGTATTCATAGAAGTGAGGCAAACAAATACCAACCGTTGACACTGTATAGGCTTCTCCCACAATCCTATGCTGTAGGGAGTATAGCAGCAGAGGTGTGGTAATCCTCTTTAATTATTTTTTTTGTGATTTGGATTCTAAAATCCAACCTTATAGATTGAATCTTAGAATGATGCTCTAGATATCCTCCAAATTTCGCTTAAATCCGAGATTATTTGCTATTTTATCTTAATGGTCAAATATTCAGTCAAGATCTAAGCAACTTAAACTCCATTAATTAATGAAAGATCTGAATCTTCAACTATTAAGATAAAATAGCAAATAATCTCATATTTAAGCGAAATTTGGAAGATATGTAAAGCATTAATATAAGATTCAATCTATAAGGTAAGATTTTGGAATCCAAATCACAAAAAAAATAATTAAAGAGGATTACAACACCTCTGCTGCAATACTCTCTACAGCAGAGGATCTCTTCCCGGCTCTCCCAAATCCCAAAAGTTTACAAGTATCCAACAACAACTACTGTAGTGCTGTAATGCACTACAGCCGCTCGAGCATGATCGAGCGGCTGTAGTGCATTACAGTACTACAACACTACAGCAGAGGATCCACACTCTCCAACAACATGCCTCACAGTTCCCTGACCTAAACCTCACAAGATTCCCACTGCTGCCATTGCTGTTTTTATATTCTAACAGGCAAAGGGAGGCATATGCCTCCATATTTAGCATAGTTGACAGGAGAAAGAAGAAGAAGGGATAGAAAGATGTTGGGTCTTCCACTCTCTCCAGATTCCCATTTAAAGGCAGCCCACATGGATTATGGGAAAACCCTAATGTCAATATCTCATATGGGAACAGGAGCATACATAGAGGAAAAGGAAATTTCTTGCAGAAAAAAAAACCAGCGGAATAAAGACATGTATTGTCCTGTATCTTTCTGGAATTGGATTCTTGATGAAAGCACTGCATCTCACTATCCAAGTCGCTGTTCTAAACTACGTCCCGTCCATTTGTACAGCTTGCAGGTCCAGCGTGAGCCGTCGGCGGTTCGATCTTCCTTCGACCGAGTTTCAAAAGAACGATGCTCGATCGAAGATCGAGTCTTCGTCGAGTCATGCGTTACGCATACACAAGCGAAGCGACCTGAGCAGCAGTATCCTTCTCACCCTGTCCAAAAGAACAGCACTGTCCACAACTGGTCAATGAAGCTTGGGTTGGGGTTAGGGCAACTTTTCCTTGAAAAGGCTCTCTCCACCAACTCCATTATTATTCCTCTCATTGTGCTTTCCACCCAACTTTACATCTCCATCCCTTTCCACAAGTTGGATTGGATGTTTGTGCTCCTCCTTGTGGCATCTTCCTTTGGTCTAGACTTAATGGGACCCAAACACTATGGCTATCATCTCTTTTGATACTATATGATAATAGTATTTTTCTCTTACATATATAAAATAAAGAGACCAGATATACATGGAGATCATCATTGGTCCACGAAGCGATATTTTTTTGCATGCCTGTCCACGTGTCGATGCATACATTAAATGGGCACTTTACTAAGAGTCTGCAATTATTATCACCTCGCGACACTTTTCCTTGTGGACCCTATCGGATCTTTCGTTACCAATCAAAAGCATCTTCCTTCCATTGCGAGTGCTCGAATTTCAGAAAAGAAAGAAGGGGAAAAAAGGAAAAATTTTCTCAAATTATACCGAAATATATAAACCATGCGATAAGGCGGAAATATATGGATACCTTCGTAGAAATAATGTAGAGAGAGATAAAGGGTCAAGATGGACGGATGGTAAACATCGAGGAGACAAGTTGGAGGCTAGCTGCTTTGTTGAGGGTGGGGATAGGCGTGGGCCTTCGCAACTCAATTCTCCATTTTCTTCTAGTGCGGTCTAGGTGGTCCCTTCCGTCCCTTCGCCTCCTTCTATCTGAGACATTATCTCATTCAAAATGATGATAATACGTAAGAATAATATGCTCTTTAGGGTAGGTTGAAAGGTAGCTTACGAGATTTGAATAATCGATTCTTTAATGCTTCATGAACCTCCCTAAGTTTCTTCTTTTGATTCATGTCCTCATTCAGTAATAACCACCACCATCTACTCCTCCTCCAGCAACTTCATTGTGTTCTCCGTGTAGTAGTCTAAATGAGTATGTCATCTGAATATGTAAAAGACATTTTGTTTGATCACTTAGGAATCGTGTCTTTCTGCATTCCTAGGGGTTGTTCGGCCATTGGGTTAAACCACCCTTGGGGTGGTTTAACTCCCCTACCCCATATTTTCTCCCTCCACGCGGGCCCCACTTTTTATCTTTTTAAAAAATCAAATAAATCAATTCTCCATCATCAATTCCATCAAAAAATAATATATTATACCATCATATCATATACAAATTATAAACTACTACACTTCTACTCACTTTTTCAAACTCCAATACAATCACATCACAATAACTACTTACTTTTTCAAACTCCAATACAATCATATCACAATAAACCCACTTCTAACCCACCCCCAATTTAACCCTCTATCCAAACACCAAAACCCAAAAATGAGTTACCCGCAACCAGTTTAACCCATCTAAACCCACTATCCAAACACACCCCTAGTGAGAAGAACCTAAGTAGACCTTTCTCTAAGGAGGCAAGCGAGTTGAATTTTTCTATTTTTTTCACTAGTAGGATTCGAACCATATTCCTTTAAAGTATGAGCCACTTCATCAACCACCAGACCATTAGAGGGGTTCTCTAAGGAGGCAAGCGAGTCGAATTTTTCTATTTACCCAATGTTATCCTTTTATGCCACATGCACTTGGATGTATGTATATGTATGTATGTGTTTATTCGTATGTAGATGTTGGTATATAAATTCTTTACACGCACGTTTGAAATATAAACAAAATTCCAATGCTACGGTGGAGATGAACTGAGATGTTAGCATCGAACTTGTTGTTCGAAGGACAAAAAAAAGGCACTCACACTCAAGCAGTCCAATGTCAATACTTGACCCTTCAACTCCTAATTCTAAATCCAAATCATATCAAAGTTTGAGTGGAAAGAGAGCAAACAACGCCCGGAGAATAAGGAGAAAAGAACACCAACGGTAGAGGAAATCAACGGTTGAAAAAGGAGCATCATTTCTGCTAAGATGAGTGATGTGATGTGGTAATGATTATCGGAAAAAGGAACATCTAAGATAAATTGTTTGTCGCTTGGTGTGTTACAAGCGGTAAACGATTTGTAGCACCGTGCCACATGGACGGCAAAAATAGGCATCTACGGTGAAAATCTGGATTCCCGACCTCTTTCCGTCCGTCCATATTGCACAACGTAAGGAACTCATAATTTTGAATATCTCATAAAATGCGATTATTACTGCTTGAAAAGTTGGATTATTGAGGTTAACTCAAATCCAACAAGTTCCAACGTTAATTATCTTTTGAGATTTTTACACGCATGTCTCTATATATTTTCATAATTATATCATGGCTCCATCATTGTGAATTACACTCATACACTTGATTGGTGGCTAACCATTAACATGGCATGCCCATCATGTGCAATTGCGTCTATTAAAAGGACAATTTTACCCTTGGTTGTCAATCATATATACAAATCATGCCCTCTTCTTTCTGGCATTCCTACCATTGCCACGTCTCCACATTCTTTATCTGGCTATCGACCTCCTCTGTCACTCCATCACTATCCTCCACCTCCCCTCCCTTTTGTCCCTTCGGTCAAGCTTCCCACTTCCCTCTCCTCCCATTACCATAAGTTCAACGCCAGATGCATCGATTGGGAGAAAACTGCTTAAGGTGGTTTGACCATTTACAAAGGAGATCAGCTGATGAACCAGTTAGGAGATACGAGTTTTGGGGTGTTGAGTCGGGTAAGAGGGGGTGACGAAGGCCTAAGAAGTGTTGGAATGAGACTATTAGAATGGATCTAAGTTTTAGCACAAGGACCTAAGATAGATTTGAATGGAGGCAAAGAATCCATGTAGTCGACCCTACTTAATATGGGGAAAGACTTTGTTGTTGTTGTACAGAAGGGTAGCGGAGTCGAGGCGAAAATGTCATCTTCTATCAAGGCAACATGTCGTTGCACTAAGGGGTGGTTGAGGTCATCGCTTTTTAACAACAGCCACTGATTGTGCATGCTTGTAGCCACCTTGTGTTGGCCGCACACAAGATCTCGGACATCATTCTCCTTGTAATGTCTCGGGTTTAGGTCCCCCGGTCCGTTATCAATGAAAACTGGCCCTGACAACTTGTTGGGTACGGGCCCAGGGGTACAAATGCAATATAAATAAAATAAGTAAATGCAGTGGGGGTTTTTCTGTGTAATTACCAATAGCTCGGGGGTGACTTCTGCAAATATTCCAAGTGGCACGTGCCAGGCACGTGCCCTTAGAGGCGGGGTATCAGGCGCAAATAAGGGAAACTCCGGGGATGTTCTTGCAATTTGCCCAACGGATCACGTGCTGTGCACGTGACCCCTGGGGGCGCTGACGTAATGATGATGTCCCCCCACACGCACGTGTTTCGCACGTGGGGGGTCTCGGGCTTTGAGCCCGGCCTGCGGCTGAAGGTGGTAGTGGCGGAGAGCCGCTCCAGGCAGAGGTGCCGGCGGTTGGGCGGAGTCGTCGAGGCGGAGCGGGGCTGCTGGTGGCGTGGGCTGCCCAGGCGGGGAAGGCGGTGGTGGTGCCTCGGCGGGTGCGTGGCTGAAGCGCGGAGCTCCGGTGGCGTGGTGGCGCTGGAGCGGATCTCCGGTGGTTGTCGAATGAAGGTCGGACGAGGGTGCTAAGCCGGAGGAGGATGAAGACAGCGATGAAGAGGCTCCAGCAGGCGGTGGTGGCCGACAAACGATCGGCGGTCGTCGAGGAAGAAGGGCCGGTGGCGCGGTTTTCGAGCGGCGATGTCTTGACGCGGAGGAGGAGCAGAGCTCCAGGCGGTGGCTGGCGAAGAGGGGTCGGTGGCGAGTCGAAGACGACGAAGAGACGGCGATGGCGGAGTCGAGGAAGATGGAGGTTGATGGCGTAGCGTTGGCGATAGCGTGTCGGTGAAGCGTCGTTGATGTCGTTGGCTCAACGGGTGGCCGGAGCAGAAGCGCATGCGGAGGAGTAGCTCCGTGGCTGCAACGAGGGCCGGGGGACGTGGCCTCGGATCTCGTCGACGGCGAAGCTCCGGGCTGTCACCACCGGGCTTCGCCTGAGGCTTGTTGGCGGATGATTTTGCGAGGAGGGGTTGACGGAGGTTAAATAGGAGAAGGGAGGAGGCGACTTGATCTGATTGTGCGAGAAGATCGGGAGATGGATCAATCAGAGATCACGGGGCGGCGCGAAGAATGCGGGAGGAGCGGCGGCGCGAGATACTCGGCGAGGAAGTCGGGGCGGCGGAGGCCGATTGGGAAAGTGGGGGCTCGAGGTTGATGACGCACAGGCGCCGTCCGATCGCGCGTGATCGGATGGCGCCTGTCGCGCCACGTGGCGGGCGGTAAAGGGGCGGAGGTGGAGGCACGTGCGACGCACGTGCGTCCTTTTTAATTAATTTTTTTTAATAAAACGAATATCTAATAGTGCCAAAATGGCTGACACGTGGCGGCACCAGGTGCTGCCACGTGTCAGCACCAGAAAATTCCGAAAATAAATATCTTGTAAAATCAAAAATAAATAGTAAATGACCTCGGATCGAAAAACTTTCTTCACAAAAATTGCTCGTCTCAATGAGATCTACAACTTTCATTAAGACATAAAAACCAAAATCGATCATTTGCACAAAGTGAATTTTTGGGGTATCCTATGTACATAGAATACCTTAATTTTGGGGTTTTGTAATTTTTATGTCATTTTTAAATAAGATAAAAATCCGGAAAAATATGGAAAAATCAAAGATAAATAAAAGACCCTTAATTCTAATTTTTTTGGATTTTTATTAATTAAGAAAATATATACATAAAATAAAGGTCAGAAAACCGCGAAATATACAATGTACAAAAGAGGCCCAAAACCCAACTTTCACATATGAGCTCCGATTCACTTGAACTTGGTCTTGTTTTGAAGGTAATTGAATGCACATTAGTTCAAAAGTGAGTAGGATTAAATCAGACACTGGATGGGGAAGATATATGGCTTTTAGTCCGAAAATCCTAAAATTAGGGTTTGGGTTTTTGGTCCGCTTATTTGGTTTAGTTATTTTTTTGTAGTTTTCCTTTATTCTTGTTAGTGATATGTACACAGTGGAATGGTTTTGAGTCATTCGGAGTTAGCATGAATGGGTTAAAAATATGGAAAGTTAGGCTATTTACAGGTCATTTTGGCTTGGATTTTTGGCTTCTTATTTTATGCATATTTTTGTGCTAAAATGCCATTCTTATGGATACATGCATGAATGCTAATTATGCAAAATAGATGCAAGAATGCTGTTGATTTTTAGGGATTTGAGCTTAATAAATGAGATTTAGAGTGATGAATACGAGATTCATCATCCCCCTATACTTAAACCATGCTCGTCCCTGAGCATCAAAAAGAAATGCCATGAGGTGAAATGAGATTGGGTTCCATATCAAGACCATGAGCTGAAGGTGAAAGTGAACCTAAACTCAACCTTTGGATTATTTGTGTGTCGGAACTTCTGTGAGACTTAGAATTTTAAAATCAACAGCCCTCAAGTTCTACACATCATTGCTACAGTTTCGGCTCAGAAGTCATCTTAGATCAATCATCTTCCCAAAGTATACCCTATGAACATTGAATAACCGACTCTTGTGTGTGAAATATTTTAGCTCTTCCCACCCAGAATGCCGGACTACCGCGCAAACCTCCTCTCCAATAACTCGTCCTCGGGGAGTCAGGTATTTCCTTCTAAGGTCTGTCGCGCTGTGTTCACAATCGAATTGGGGGGAGAAGATAGAAGAATGAGAAAAGAACTGGATGGTGGCCAGTGTAGTCACCTCTCCTTGTGAAGATGGCCAGTGTAGCCGAGTCTCCACCAAGATCTGCAGGTTTCTGGAAGCTTGGACCTTTTTGGTCAGATTTTATTTGGTAGTTGCTTTTTTGTATTTGGAATTTTTGGTGGTTCTGCTTGGATCTTGTTGTGCCCCTACGGATATAGAATCTTTTGTTTCCGTACATTTTTTGGGGTATTAGAAAAAAAATTGTGCCCAGCCATCTATCCCTTTTCCGAAGCTTTATTTCAACCCGTACTCCGGTCTTTAGATTTCCACGCTATCAGAAAAGAACTCACACAGTCTTCCAACATCCCGTCTGAGTTGAGCTAAGTACATAGTGCAAGAGTACAAATTAATTCCCTATTCCAGAGTTGTACCCAGAATGAAGAGACCAGGTTAGACACTAAGAGTCAAACTCTGCACATTGTCATGTGGAACTCGAAGAATTAAGTCAAAGACCTGAAGACTCTAAAATCCCATTTCTCGGTGAAGTTCCTCTGAAAATTAGGTGGATTAAGGTCAAGTTCAGACCACTCTCGGTTTCGGCTCATAACTCGGTTCAGAACCCAAAGACTTTTCACATATGCAAATGCGATGCTTGATGGAATGCGAGTGTGTGAAATGCAGACACATTTTTTTATTTTGATTTTTTTTTGTTTTTTTTATGCAAAAAAATGAATAAGAAGTCATTTTTTCAAAAAAAATTTTTGGGTACAGTCAGTGTTAGTGGCAAAGCACATTTTTTTTTTGAAAAATTACCCACCCCGTAAATACATATAGACTTACACGCAAGTACGAGGTATGGCTAAAATATATACAAAGTATATATACATACCCCCCTATACTTAGCGAGTGTTGTGTCCTCAAAGCACAAGAAGCGTAATGAAGACATAGCTCGGGCTAAGCGTAAGAGAGTAAAATTATACAATGGTTCGCCCCCCTATACTTAGACTGTTAATAGTCTAAGTATAAAAGAAGAGCGCAAAAAGAAGCGGACGGGATATGTAAATGAGGAGAGTATAAACAAATGGGTGGCGGTTCCCCCTATACTTAGGCTCTGGCAGCCTAAGTATAAAAGAAAGGTGGAGATGGAGTGATCGAG
Source organism: Ottelia alismoides (assembly GCA_037367405.1). Classification (NCBI taxonomy): domain Eukaryota; kingdom Viridiplantae; phylum Streptophyta; class Magnoliopsida; order Alismatales; family Hydrocharitaceae; genus Ottelia; species Ottelia alismoides. The sequence continues at coordinate 198,506 of JAZKJV010000473.1, read as the reverse complement.
AGATCGGAATGTGATGAGGGAAATGGTATATACAAATGGCATCGGTCCCCCCCTATACTTAGGCCTTGGCCTAAGTAGAGGAAGAAGTTATACAAGGGGATCGATGTGGTCGGGAGGGAGGGTGGGTAGCCGATGATTAAGGCGGTTTACGGCTGATCTTTTTGTGAGCCTGTGGTGGGAGATCGTAATGATGAGACGGAGATGAAGCATATGATTCCCCACCATTATCAGTGTCATCCTCAGAAAAATCATGATGGATAGTAGATGAAATATTTGAGTCAGATGAAAGGTACCCATCATCAGAGTTATCCTCAGAGGAATAGTATTTGAAAGTGGACATACTCCAGATGTTCATGTCTAATTGTTTCCTCAAGCTTCGTTCCTTTTTAAGATCAATCGATTTGTCCTCAGATGAATATTCAGATGCTCCGGTCTCAGTCAGCTCATAAGAAATAATTCCAGTGTACTTGTGGAAGGTAGGAGCATCAGCTTTGGATGAGTAATAATTAGGAACGGGAGTTGTCCAATGAGAATCGAATTTTGGATCCTTGCGAAGATATGGCTTTAGAGCTGCCGAACAGACTTCACTCATGTAGACTACCTTTTCCGGACCTGATGAGGGATCATCAACCGATTCCTCTTCCGAAAGACCAAAGGTGACTTTCTTTTTCTTGTTTCGTGAAGATGTCGGTTCACTTGAGTACCCGGATGAATAGCCATTAAAATTCTTCTCCTTGGTCGGTGTTCGGGCTACGTGTTCGTTCATTGTTTCCTGAATATTGGTGCACTCTCGATTTGGGAGGATCTGGTCAAGATAATCTGAGTAGGTTGTTCCAGGGTGCGACCATGCAAATGTCTCAGGATCGTAGTAGAAGGATTTGTCTATTTTGAAATCTGCGGGAATTGAGATATCGGGGAGAGTCTCTAAACCAATAGTCTCATTAACAAACGCAATCTCAGGTGTAGCAGCGGGGTAGGGCTCTTCTACCGTTTCATGGACTTCATGGGTTACCTCAGAAAATCGTGCGTCCTCAAAGACTGTATCAGATCGTAGTGACTCCAATGCCGTAAAATTTATTTACCGAGTCTCACAATCGATACTCGCCTTGGCCAATGCCAAGAATGGTTTTCCGAGAATGATTGGAGACTGGGTGAATTCTCCTTGATGCTCAATATCAATGATCGTGAATTCTACCTTGAGCGGAGCACCTTGGAATTTCATGATGACAGAAATGGTTCCTCTCGGCCTTTTTATCGATCGGTCGGCTAATTGTACAATCTCTCGTATCTTCCGAATTGGTCTGAGTTTGAGTTCCTGAAATACAGAGGTCGGGAGGATATTGATCGGTGAATCGTCATCAATACGAGCATGTGTGAAAATTGTGTCTTTGATTTCACAGTCAAATCTGAGCAACCGCTTCACTATGCGGCTCTTGGTTTTTCTCCTCAACACCAAGGAGGATGCCATTGACAAGATGTGTCTTTCAGTTTTTGTTCTAATCCTTCCTGACTTTTTGACGACTAATCCGTCTGTTAAAAATTTCTTAAGGTCGGGGAAGTGTTCAATGGCCTTTATAATGGGAAGTTCAAAAATCAAATGTTTTTCCAATGCTTCCCGTAAAACAGGATCCAAATTCCTCAGGTCTTCTTCAGATTCAATTTTTATGAGATTTTCTGGATTTTCGATTTTTTTGGTATTTTCGAATATTCCCATTTTTTTGGTGTTTTCTGTGTGATGTGGTGATGTTGTGTGTTCCTCAAATGAGCAGGGGTTTTGATGTTCAGAGTAAAGGTTAGGGGCATAAGCATTTCTAGGGGAATAATGATGAGCGGAAGTATTGATGTTTGAATTATCCCTAGGTCTTTGAATATCCTCAAAATTTTCATCATGGAATCCAATCCTTTCCCCATTCATATTCGAGTCACCATAGAGTGATATTACTCGGTCGGCAAATTTTTGAAATTTATCCTCCATCAATTTGAATCTTGTTTTCATCTTTGAAACATTATCCTCAAAATTCTGTTCATGATCAGTCATGGGAGCATTCGATTTTTGTTCAATGATTTCTTCTTCCATTTTTCTGTACGTGCAGAGAGGAGAGTTTCTTGGAATATCCACCATATGATCATTATTTTTAGAAAATATCTCCTCAATAATTATGGAAGGAGGCTGCTCATATGATCCAGGCATGTGTATTTGATCTGAGTAGAGTTCAATCCTTTGATCATGATTAGTCAGATCTTGAGATTGTGGAATCAGCATACATGGTTTATATGTGTCTAGGAGGTCAGTCCAGTCCTCTGTATGTTTGACGAGGGGTTTGTTGTGGTCAATCCAACGCTCATGATCATTAAATGCATTTCCTTCTATCTGGGTTTGGTTTTTCTGTCAGTCATGGGACTTAAAAGGGTTTTGGTCCTGAAATGTTTCATTGGCGAGAAACTGAGAATAAGACGGTTTAGTCCAAGATGGTAGGTGGTCATGTGTAGTTGGATGACTCGAGTAGGGATTCAATGGGGTGGCCGAATTCATTTGCGGTTGAGAGTTTCCCACAAATGTTGGAGGATTATTGAAAGAAGAGGATGCAATTGATTTGGGTCAAACCGAGACAGATTTGTTTTCATAGTGATGTTCGGTCATTTTTGAAGGAGTTGAGAGAAATGATGGGTTGGATCTGAAATTTGGAAAAATTTCCATGAAGAGATTAAAATCAAGAGATGGGAGAGATGATTGTATGGGACAGAAAATTTTATCAAATGTGTGGTTATTGATCTTTGATATCGGTTCACGCACACCAATACAAACACAAATCAACCCTGGGTTCACCAACTCACACAATGAAGCCGTAAAATTTCGGCTATTATCTTTTCAATTTTAGTTGGTGATAATTCAATCTTGGCAAAAATTTAGCGAGCTGAGATTTTGGATTTGGGCTCTATCCTTAAGTGTCGTCTCTCGCTCACTCAGAAAAATAAAATCATCTAAGGTCGGGGTTGCTCTCCCGCAGAAATTCTTGATTTTATGGGTTATTAAGATCGGCTATTTTTAGCAGTCCCAATTTTAATGAGGTGATCACTGAAAAAATTAGATGAGCACAAATACACGTCTACCGTTCAGTCCCAATTTCCTTTAAAGTTATGTTATAAAACAAGAGAGAGGAATTCGGAAAAAGCCGATGCACGCGGAAAACTATGATGAATGCTCAGTTAGAAGACTTACAGTGAATCCTCGCAATCTCCATGTGGGATGCTAGACAGAATTTAAAAATTATTCTATATGATGTGCAAACCGATGGAAAAACCGCACCTAAGCAGAAAGTTCTATTAGCTGGAAGAATTGATTTAAATTTGGCTAAGTTGAACGATCTATGTGCGTCTCAATTAAAGTGCAGTGTGGCTTAAGATCCTACGAGCACAAGCAAAAATATAAATGCTATGAGAGTCGTATGTGCAGGTCTATCCTAATCGCCACTCAAGTCGGGCCCACCCTCTCCGGAGAGTGAAACAGGCCACGACACACCACAAATAGAGTTCAGAGTCTTTGTACACACGCGAGAGTCCAAACGGACACCGCTATAAATGAGCAGAAATTAAAAGTGCAGAAATTAAAAACCTAGACTCTACTCTCTCTGACGACTTGACTCGATCTTATTTTAATTGCAGTTTCTTCGGGTGTCGGTGAAGATGCGTCAGTTCCTTGAAAAACCGTTCCACGTGCGACGGGTACCTCGCAAGAAAAATAAGAGAGAGAATGTAAGAGAGTGACTCAGAAAAAATAAAATAAGAAAATAAATGCTGAAAAATAAATACAAAAAATAAAATGGAATTTACAATGAAAAATTCGGGGGTCAAATTACCCGAATGCGGAAAACCGAACAAAAATTTTCAAGACAAAAAAACTAAGCCGTTTGCCTCCCCGGCAACGGCGCCATCTGACGTATCCAAAAATGCCGGTTTTAATAAGTTGTTTTTATCGTGTTGTGCGTTGTAGGCGGCAATCGGAAACGATCAAGAAAATACCACAAATAAATTATTCAATTTTTAATCTCGTGGTTTTATGTTTATTTTACTTGGGCAAGTCCCAAGGTCGATCACAAGGAGGCAAAGGAACAACCTAGAATTAAGTCTATCAAAGTTCGTGTTCGGTTTTCGAGGCGGTCTCTTTTTTGGAATTTTTAATGCAATATAGGGTGCAATATGCAAATCCGGCCTACTTTATGGACTAAAATGTGAATTACGTTCAAATGATGTCCGAAAAATACTAAACTTGGCCGAGATGTAAAATATGATGAAATGGGTGCACTGTAATTTTTTTGGAATTTTTGGATGCAATATGAATTTTTTATGGATTTTTAAATGCAAACAAAATGATTTTTAATATTTAATTTTAATAAATCTCAAACCTACTTATTTTCAAGAATCAAAATTATCTGAGATCTATCACTAGGTGACGGATCTCAAAAAAATCCTAAACCTCGAAAATGTGGGGTTTAATACCTACTAAAAATTAAATACTAAAAGATGCAAAATGATTTTTACAGGACAGAATATGCATGCAAATGCAAATCTTTTTGGGAACAATGTTAAGAATAATTAACTCTACAAGATGTGATTTTTCGAGGATTTTTAGAGCAATGGTTAATCAACTGTGAATTTCAGAGCAGAAAATGGGTAAAATATGCCAATTTTCACAAAACAATTATTTATTAATTAACCGTCCGTCACAAAAATACCCACAACATGTCAAAGCATAGAGAATCAATTAACCAACATCATGCTATTTTTGGATTAATAAAATAATGTAGAGATGAGGTCCAAAACAAAATGAGAACACAGGGGTACAGATGCAATATAAATAAAATAAGTAAATGCAGTGGGGTTTTTTTTGTGTAATTACCAATAGCTCGGGGGTGACTTCTGCAAATATTCCAAGTGGCACGTGCCAGGCACGTGCCCTTAGAGGCGGGGTATCAGGCGCAAATAAGGGAAACTCCGGGGGTGTTCTTGCAATTTGCCCAACGGATCACGTGCTGTGCACGTGACCCCTGGGGGCGCTGACGTAATGCTGATGTCCCCCCACACGCACGTGTTTCGCACGTGGGGGGTCTCGGGCTTTGAGCCCGGCCTGCGGCTGAAGGTGGTAGTGGCGGAGAGCCGCTCCAGGCAGAGGTGCCGGCGGTTGGGCGGAGTCGTCGAGGCGGAGCGGGGCTGCTGGTGGCGTGGGCTGCCCAGGCAGGGAAGGCGGTGGTGGTGCCTCGGCGGGTGCGTGGCTGAAGCGCGGAGCTCCGGTGGCGTGGTGGCGCTGGAGCGGATCTCCGGTGGTTGTCGAATGAAGGTCGGACGAGGGTGCTAAGCCGGAGGAGGATGAAGACGGCGATGAAGAGGCTCCAGCAGGCGGTGGTGGCCGACAAACGGCCGGCGGTCGTCGAGGAAGAAGGGTCGGTGGCGCGGTTGTCGAGCGGCGATGTCTTGACGCGGAGGAGGAGCAGAGCTCCAGGCGGTGGCTGGCGAAGAGGGGTCGGTGGCGAGTCGAAGACGACGAAGAGACGGCGATGGCGGAGTCGAGGAAGATGGAGGTTGATGGCGTAGAGTTGGCGATGGCGTGTCGGTGAAGCGTCGTTGATGTCGTTGGCTCAACGGGTGGCCGGAGCAGAAGCGCATGCGGAGGAGTAGCTCCGTGGCTGCAACGAGGGCCGGGGGACGTGGCCTCGGATCTCGTCGACGGCGAAGCTCCGGGCTGTCACCACCGGGCTTCGCCTGAGGCTTGTCGGCGGATGATTTTGCGAGGAGGGGTTGACGGAGGTTAAATAGGAGAAGGGAGGAGGCGACTTGATCTGATTGTGCGAGAAGATCGGGAGATGGATCAATCAGAGATCACGGGGCGGTGCGAAGAATGCGGGAGGAGCGGCGGCGCGAGATACTCGGCGAGGAAGTCGGGGCGGCGGAGGCCGATTGGGAAAGTGGGGGCTCGAGGTTGACGACGCACAGGCGCCGTCCGATCGCGCGTGATCGGATGGCGCCTGTCGCGCCACGTGGCGGGCGGTAAAGGGGCGGAGGTAGAGGCACGTGCGGAGCACGTGCCTGGGGAGGCACGTGCGACGCACGTGCGTCCTTTTTAATTATTTTTTTTAATAAAACGAATATCTAATAGTGCCAAAAATGGCTGACACGTGGCGGCACCAGGTGCTGCCACGTGTCAGCACCAGAAAATTCTGAAAATAAATATCTTGTAAAATCGAAAATAAATAGTAAATGACCTCGGATTGAAAAACTTTCTTCACAAAAATTGCTCGTCTCGATGAGATCTACAACTTTTATGAAGACATCAAAACCAAAATCGATCATTTGTACAAAGTGAATTTTTGGGGTATCCTATGTACATAGAATACCTTAATTTTGAGGTTTTGTAATTTTTATGTCATTTTTAAATAAGATAAAAATCCGGAAAAATATGGAAAAATCAAAGATAAATAAAAGACCCTTAATTCTATTTTTTTTTTGATTTTTATTAATTAAGAAAATATATACATAAAATAAAGGTCAGAAAACCGCGAAATATACAATGTACAAAAGAGGCCCAAAACCCAACTTTCACATATGAGCTCCGATTCACTTGAACTTGGTCTTGTTTTGAAGGTAATTGAATGCACATTAGTTCAAAAGTGAGTAGGATTAAATCAGACACTGGATGGGGAAGATATATGGCTTTTAGTCCGAAAATCCTGAAATTAGGGTTTGGGTTTTTGGTCCGCTTATTTGATTTAGTTATTTTTTTGTATTTTTCCTTTATTCTTGTTAGTGATATGTACACAGTGGAAGTGGTTTTGAGTCATTCGGAGTTAGCATGAATGGGTTAAAAATCTGGGAAGTTAGGCTATTTACAGGTCATTTTGGCTTGGATTTTTGGCTTCTTATTTTATGCAGATTTTTGTGCTAAAATGCCATTCTTATGGAAACATGCATGAATGCTAATTATGCAAAATAGATGCAAGAATGCTGTTGATTTTTAGGGATTTGAGCTTAATAAATGAGATTTAGAGTGATGAATACGAGATTCATCAGTACCTAAAGGTAAATCGCAATCTAACCTTGAAGGATCTGAAAAAGAAAGTGTGCGAAAGTAAAATTTGACAGGTGCTACAGATCAAGGAAATAACAAACGGAAGAGGCCTTAACAATATCAATGCATAAGATGGACCTCGCCAAGGCCAAATTTTTATTAAATGTAAAATCAATAATGGACAATGTCGCCATGAAGAAGGGATTAAGATTGGAGAAGGCCATCGCAACAGACCCTAGGTGACTCCTTAATTTTATTATTAAGTAGATCATGTGTATTATGCATTGGCATCGAGTCCTCGACCTTTGTCTTTAAGGGGTCTATAAGTAAAGATTAAGGGCATGTTTGGTTGCAGGGTTGGGCAGGGTTGGCCCAACCCTGGTTACTATTCACAAGGGTACTTCCTCCTCACAGATTACTATTCACCCAGCCCAACCCTGCAACCAAAGGGGAGCTCTAACTTATAGGGGAGATAAAAAATGATGTCTTCGAACAGGGGACGAGAAGAATATCCTATTAAACTTATGGTTTTTTTCTTAGCTTTTATATAATGTCAACTTGGGGCGATAAAAATGTTTCGGATAATTGCAAATCTACCCAACTAGGTTTGTTTTGGTATTATAAATTATTTAAAGTTTTTGCAAGTAGACCCTCTAATTTGATGCTTACTATCTTTTTTCTCCTTTACATATTCTTGCGAACTAAAAATTGCATTGCATTCATGAACTTATTTTCTACCAGCTGCACTTTACTTTGTTATTATTGGATGCTGAATGGAAATCATTTAGAATTTTGTTGAATGAAAAGTGTTCTTTTCTCTTAAATTATTTATACAAAAGTTTTGTGATTATTTTTTGAGTTGAAACTTGGCTTGAAGATACCTTGACTAATGAGTTAAGTTATGCTCAGAGGATTTGGAAGTATTGTCATTAGTGCATTGTACTAATTTTACAAGATTTTGATTCTTTGAGTTATTTAAAGTACAAATTGCATATTTAAAAATATACGTTAGATAGTGAATTGCAAGGATAATATCATGGATTTATTTGGGATTTTTCTCACCATGTTTGATTTTTAGAAAAGCAAAATCCCATCTAAGCCTATTTTTAGAATCAAACAAATTCAAAATATCTCAAAAAATGTATGAAAAAATAGGATCGTTGTAGTTTATTTTTCTTTATAAATACCGAAAAAGCATAAAAAAAAGTTTAAATTCTCAAATACATTGCAAAACTTCCCATGATACCTGAAAACTCATATAACCTCACCAACCCAAAAACAAGTCTCATTTTGGTCTTCTCATTTTTTCTATTTAGAAAAAAAAATAAATTGATGTTTTGGATCTATTTTTGAACTTAAAATCTCAATAAATTGGATTCCTTATTTTCTTTATTTTTATATTATAAAAATATATCTGATTTATTTTTTCGTATTTTTTATCGTCAAAAGGCTAAAAACACACGAAAAGCATTTTCTATATTTTTATTATTATTTCTTTTCCTTTCTTTGATTTATTATTTGTATTTTCTGATTTATATCATGTTTTTTATCCCTTATAGTGTTTACTCTTTCTTGTATTGTTGTGTATGAGTCAAATAAATGCTTGACATTGATAATCGATTAAAAAGACGACTTTTTAATTAATGCTCCATGTGTTCAATCATGGATACTTACCTGGCTAATTAAAAGTGTTGAAATAATTTGTTTGCTATTTATTTTTCTATGAACCACAAGTAGCAATTATTAATGCATAACATGAGCCATCGGGCCTCTTAATTACTATATCTAACTTTATATAATTAAAAAAAATAATTATCGTAGGACCCCCCATTCCCTCCCTTCTTCATCACACTCCACCTCCTCACAAAACGCCCACAAGAACACCACCATTAGCACCACCATCACCATCATCACCATTCGCCCCCTCTTCTTGATTGCTAGAAAGAAACCGCACCATATCGTTCGTCGTCGTCGTCGTCGTCTCCGTTCTTCCTCACAATCCAACAAGGAAGAAGGAACCATCTCCCATCTCCACAGAGTGGAGCAGAGCACAAGAAGACGAGGAAGAAGAAGCAGCAGCAGCAGCAGCAGAGCGCTATCCACGGCCTTCGGCCATGCCGACGCCCGTGGCCGCCGCGCGCCAGTGCCTCGCAGCGGAGGCCGCCACCGCGCTGGACGACGCCGTGGCCGTGGCCTCCCGGCGGCGCCACGCGCAGACCACGTCCCTGCACGTGGTCTCCGGGCTCCTCTCCCTGCCGTCCTCCTCCCCTTCCCCTCTCCGCGACGCGCTCTCTCGGTCGCGCCCCCTCCACTCCAAGGCCATCCACCTCTGCTTCTCCTCCGCCCTCGACCGCCTCCCGGCCACCTCCCAAGATCCCGACCCACCCATCTCCAACTCCCTCATGGCCGCCATCAAGAGGTCCCAGGCCAACCAGAGGCGCAACCCTGAGACCTTCCACCTCTACCAATCCTCCCAACAGCCCCACTCCCCGACCTTTGCCGGTGTCAAGGTCGACCTCCAGCAGCTCATCCTCGCCATCCTCGACGACCCCGTCGTCAGCCGCGTCTTCGCCGAGGCCGGCTTCCGCAGCTGCGACATAAAGCTAGCTGTTTTGAGGCCGCCGCCGTCTTCTGTTTTGCGGTTCCCGCGCGCCGCCCGCTGCCCCCCTCTCTTCCTTTGCAACTTCTCGACCTCGTCCGACGATATCGAGCCATTTTCGCGGAGTGGGCTCGGTTTCCCCTTCGCAAAGGAGCTGCTTTCCTCCGACGGGTCGGAGGAGCACTGCAGAAGGATCGGGGAGGTCATGGCGAGGAGGAAGGGGAGGAACCCGCTGCTTGTGGGCGCCGGTGCTGCGGCGGCGCTCAGGGACTTCGGGGAGTTTGTGGGTAGGAGGAAAGATGGGATTTTGCCGAGGGAGATGGCCGGGGTGACGTTCTTTACTTTAGACGAGGAGGAGAAGGAGGGTGTGAAGAAGAAGCTTGAGGAGGTGAGGAGCGTGGTCGGGGAGGGGGAGTTGGGTTGTGGTGCTTTGTTGAGCTTTGGTGATCTCAAGATGTATGTGGAGGAGGAGGAGGAGGAAGGGAGGTTGGGGTTCGTGGTGGAGGAGGTGACCAAGATGTTGGGGATGGAGAAGGGGAAGTTATGGCTGATGGGTTCCTCTGCAAGCTATGAGACGTACATGAAGTTCTTGGCCAAGTACCCTTCTGTGGACAAGGATTGGGATCTCCAGCTCCTGCCCATCACCTCTGTGAAGGTTGGCTCGCCTGGTTCTTTGCAGAGGCATAGCAGGTTATACTTAGTTGCTTGAATTGCATTTTTTATGAAATTTTATGGTTTTGCTTTTCTAAGTTCGTGTTGATTTTCTGTCCTTTCATTAACCTATTCCTGTGAAGGATTCATGGTTGGTTTATTAACTGTCAAGAGTAAAGGTTGTGTTTCTCCAAATGAACAGGCAATGTTACTTGCTGTTGTACTAAATGATCTTCTCTCTCTCTCTCCCTTCTGGATGGTCTTTGGGGATTTATCTTGAACAAGTATTGCACTGCCATATTTTTCCTGTAACGTCCCGGGCTTAAGTCTCCGGTCCGTTATCGAGGAAAACTCGCTCTGACAATTTGCTGGGTTTGGGTCCAAATGGACCCGTTGACAACCACCCAAAATGCTTAAGCCCAAGTTGTCAAGTAGTAATCCCCGCCACTTATACAACATGCCCACACTTCGTGAGTTTTAGGTATGGCACTATGTTTGGGGTTGGGGTGTTACATTTCAGGATCTGGATACTGTATATAGATGTGAAAAGTATATCAGATTGATTATTAGTGGGAGGCTATCAATTCAACTATTTTTTTCTTGATGGAATATTGCAAACCATTTGGATTATGTAACCCCTGGATTTTGAGTTGTGTTGTCTTGAACACTGTTGGAACCATTCCGTTCATCGCTACTTGAAATCCAAAATAAAGATGTGTTTCCAAATGCCCTTGAAATTTGTATGCTCTATAGTTTAGATGTGTAATTCAGGATCTATAGTCTGGAGTCAAAATATGGTATTATGTGATATGAAATCTACACTATTGTATGAGCAAATCCTTATCTATAATATCATGGTCCTTCTTGTCATTAAGGTCTTCATAATTATTGAAAATCGAGCAAAAAGACACCAATTGTTTCCTTCTTAACCAGTTAATCTAACTGCAATATGTCATGTGCAGTGTGTCTACCATCCAACAGACCAGGGTTCAAATCCCCCCTGTGGGGGTTGCGTTAGGTAGCCGAGAACCAGCTTAAAAAATAGTTGGATCTTTTAACATGGATTTGAGCAAGAATCCATGTAGCCGACCCTACTTAAAGTGGGAGAAGGCTTCGCCATTTTAATACTAGTTGTGTCTCATGGTAACTTTCCAGATCGTCCCTTATGCATCTTGTTTCATGTCATATGCGTTCATTTGGCTTCTAGCTAAACTTCTGACCGTGAGATGCATAGGCAGATCCCTATGAATACCTTTTTTCTCTGTAGGAAGTTGCAGTGCTTATTGGATTTGACATTTGCTTCTGTCTAATCTTGTCTGTATAATGGACAAGAATCATCTCGTCTTTGTATTTTGGCCAACATGAATTTGTTTTAATCCATATATGAGTTTGATATCGTATATTTCTCACTATTTGTGGGTGGTGTTTGAGCTTATGTGATGCCGATGGTACCATCTACAATAAATCTATCAATATTAGATATGCTTTGTTTGACTTGTTCAGTGGAGCAGAGTGATTTTTGTGAAGAATGAAATTTTTTTTCTTCGATGAGTTGTTTGAAGTGGGAATTCAATGACTTTGAAGTTTGTTACCCATTTATTTTGGATTTGGTCAGGCTAGCATTATAACAATGACTAGCTGGTCATTATGACCATATATAGGATATAAATATTCGGAATCATGGGTAGTGTTCAGGATGCAATTTAGTCAAGTTATTGAGTTGCAACTTTAAAAATTTATTATGAATCATAGAAGTGAACATTTTGTAGAAGTTTTGCTACCAATAATTAGCACAAACTATTTGGGAAGAATATTGTTTCTGCTTTTGTGCGTCTGGTTTTGTTCTTGACCCGCCATTAATGTAAATATTCCTATTCTTTTCCCCTGCACCATAGAAATTCAAACATGTCCACAATCGACTATGTGCAGAATTATGGAGTCGCTCGCACCACATGGCGGTTTTTTCCCCGTGGCCTCAAGTCCAACTGTTCCTTTACGTGGTCTCAATCAACATCCGCAATCTCGATGTCGACAATGTACTGAGAAGTACGAGCAGGAGGTTGCCACTGTATTGAAAGATTGTTCGCTTTCATCTCCAGACAAATGCAAAGTAGACTTGCCCTCTTGGTTACAGAATGCTGAACTGACGAGCCTCGGCGGTCTAGATATAACAAAGGTATGTTTTTTGTTGAGTTCATCTTACTCTCCTTACATTTGTTGTTTGATGAAGTATCATACATGCTCAATGATAGTGAGATTATCTCCTCCTAGGAACTTGCTGTGATACTTTTTACAAGATGTCATTTTATTTTGTAAAAAAATGTTTCCATTCTCCAGTGCAGGCCAGCGGCGATCAAATGAATACAAGAGTTAAAGTTGCAGATATTGAGAAGAAGTGGAATGATTACTGCCAAAGTCTTCACCATAGCTTCACCTCTGGAACAATTGCTTATCATGCGGGACTCGAAACATTTCCTCGGGGTGTTGGCTTTCCTTCCATTTCTGGTAAAGGAAGCCCCAGTAAGGCGAGCAGCCACGCTGACATAACACAATGCCTGAGCATAGGGGGGAACACATCACCTCTTGGTGTGAAGGTCCTCTTGACAAAGCCGAGCTTGTCATTGTCTATTCCCGCGGTTGAGGATGATTCATCTGGACTTCAAATTAGCATGTTAAACTACGAACAGCCTGAGACAAGTGGCTTGAAGCCTTGTTTATTTTCGCGGTCTCATATAGACATTGATGGCAATCGTGCTTCAACTTCCATTGCTTCTGTATCTACAGATTTGACATTAGCAACTGTCCATGATTCTCCACACAAGGAAGGCAAGCCTTCATCTAGAGTGAAATTACCAGGTGCTGAGGCTGTTTCCAGATATCATTCATTCCCGAAATCGAGTGTTATTACTAAAAATGTTTCAGCAGTTCCTGCTCAGTCTTCAATATGCAGTTCTTACTTGGAGCCTCTGCCAATAACTACCAAGATGACCACACAGAAATCCTCGAATCTTCTGGTCAAAGATACAGGTTTTTCCGTCTCCGAGAACCAGGATTCGAGTTTCTCCAGTATGCCTGACAAGATTGATTTGAGGGATTTCAAAACCCTATATAAAAGTCTGATAGAAAAAGTTGGGCGGCAGGAAGAAGCTCTCTGTGCCATCAGCGAGACGATCACGCGGTGCAGAACAGGAAATGGAAGGTGTCGTGGAATGTGGTTAGCATTTCTCGGTCCTGACAGGAAAGGAAAGAAGATGATTGCAGCCACTCTCTCAGAACTGTTATTTGGAAGCAGAAATAAGTTGATACATGCCAATCTCGATTCTCGTGATGACAACATGAGTTCAAATGTGATATGCAATGAACAGGGAATCAGTGGTTGTGATGAAATATTCCGCGGAAAGATGGCCGTGGATCACATTGCTGGGGAGATCCGCAGAAAGCCGTTTTCAGTTGTGCTCTTAGAAAATGTGGATAAGGCTGATTTGATCGTGCAAAGCAGCTTGTCTCAGGCTGTGAAGACGGGCAGATTTTGCGACTCTCACGGAAGAGAAATCAGTGTTCGCAATACAGTTTTCATCGCAACTGCTGGAGAAGGCGAGGAGCGTGACCTTTTTCCTGGGAAAAAACATGGTAATTTCTCCGAGGAAAAAATTCTCGCTGCACAGAAATGGCAAATGAAGATACAAGTCAAGTCGATATACAAGAGGGTTGGTCTGAATGCAGGTTCTTCTGATACGCCGAGAAGAGAATTTAATGATATTCCATGCTCTCCATGCTTCACTCGTGCCAACAAGCGTAAGCTGGATATTTCTGATGAGGGCGATGCATGGTATGAATTGCACGGGACGCCTAAAAAAGCATTAAATACAGCTCTCGATCTGAATGTGCCCTTCGACGACACTGCAGCAGACGCAGAAAGCAGCAACAATGAGTGCGGCAGTGCATCTGATTGCGCGGATTCTTGGTTGGAAGAATTCACTGGTTTGATTGATGGGGCCATAAAATTTAAACCCTTTGATTTTGGCATTCTCGCGAACAACATAACAAAGGAAATTAATAAGTGCCTCAGGAATTCAATAAGTGCCGCCTGCATACTGGAGATTGATACCAAGGCCATGGAGCAGATGCTTGCGGCGACATGGTCATCAGACGTCTTAGGCGCCTTGAATAATTGGCTGCAACAAGTCCTCATGAAAAGCTTTCGTGAGGCGAACGAAAGGTACAATCTCTCCAATCAAACCATTCTACGACTGGTTGCTTGCGAGGACTCCTATATGGAAGAGCAAGCACCTGGCATTTGCCTCCCATCAAGAATACATGTAGATTGAGCTTGACAAACAAAATATTTGCTAGTTATTTATACGAATAATGTAGCTTCTACCACTTGTTATTTTGGGATGTCATAGAATCTGATCCCATTTTTTTCTCATAGCTGTGTATTAGCCCCCAAAAATTTGCAGTGTATATATTTTATACCTATCAGTTTCTTAGACTTAATCACATATAACTATTACAGGGAGATGGATGGGAGCGAACCGGATCCTCGACAGTGAGGCCGGCTGTAAAAACTGGGTGTCGTGAGCTGCTCAATCAAGATCGAGTGGTTCACACGAAATCAGAGTATTTTTGAGTCCTTACCGTGTGAACTGCTCGATCTTCATCGAGCAGCTCACGGTGCTCCAGCTTTTACAGCCGGCCTCTGCAGTACTGCAGAGGATCCGTGCTCTGATGGGAGATGGGCAACAAGCTGCGCTGCCAAACCCTTTTGGGCGGCAATCCAAATCTAAAGCCTATCAGTTTCCGACACCTAACCTTATAAGAGCTGTTTGTTTCACATTCTTAAATTTTACCGCATGCTTTCCTGGTGTATATTTTAGCCTTGCTTTTGTGTAATGAAGCAATGATCCTTCTAGAAATTTATGGGATCATTTCCTATTGGAGGGGGATACAAAGATAGAATAGTTGTTGTATGATTAATCATGTGCTAATTTTGTTATAATGTAGATGAGTATTTGTGCAATATTTAACAATTAAAGATAATTATGTAGATCGTAGATAAGAATCTTATAAAATATTAAATATTTACATAAAAATATTAATGTAATCTAATAATATATGGGTTTATGTCAGCATCAAAATTGAGGTCAATTGCATTTTTAAGAGATGATTTCTTTTATTTTAGATACACGATACCTCCCGTTCATAAAAATCATTCAGATAAAAACTTTATAATGAATTTTTTATTTTATAATTATGATGTAATGTTTCGTAAATTATAAGTGTTCTACGGTTACTCCATGATAGTTAGTAAATTTTATTCTACGTGGAAAGTGGGTAAGACTTTGCCTTTATGACTATGAATCGATTCAATTGGCAAATTTATGATTACAACATTCCTTTACTTTCCAATGTAATAGTTTTGTTCGAAATTGTAACAATAGTAAAATATGTTGTAAGATGTGTAACAAAGGTTGAGAATGGAGAAATCAATAAATATATTTTTATGGATTTTATCTTTTATTCATATCTAGTCCTAATATTTAATAGTTTCCTCATGAAATTTAAATGAGAGTAATTTGTAAAATAATAAAATACCTCCTAATATTTTAAGATAAATATTAGCATTATTCACAATTACTATAAAATGAAGAAGGATATATAAATGATATTGAATTTGTGTGGATGTCAACTGAAAATTATATGAATCTTACGATAGTCCACCAATTTCATGCTATATTGATAAAGAACTTCTGTAAACCACGGTAATTTGAAAATTGTATGCTTTGTTTAAGTGTAAACTATAATAAAATCATGAACAACTCAAAGATGCATCAATCAACACTACACCCTTGTATGTGTCTTGCGTAGATGGAGTGGATGGAGAAGGATCCAGACAACTTGATTCGTGGATGTGTTTCGACAGAGATCTTGTATCAGTTTTGAGGTGGTGAGGGAATCACTATCTTATTGAATGGTTGAGAGTTTTCATTGTTGTAAACCACGATGTTGATTCTATGCTCGTATATAATGTCCACTTCTGAAGATTTATGCGGCACTACAATAAAATTGACCTAAGGTAACAAATGATTTGAATATTTGTATCATATCTTCCGATCATAAATATATATCAATGGGTATTATTCATTGTAGAATTAATCTCATCAATTAGCGGTGAATAACATATTTGTTGCTAAAGATTCATATACCAATGATTTATGCATTGACTTATTCATTGAAATTTTTATAAATTAATGTGAAATTTAACAATGATTAGAAGAAAACTTCAATGGATAACATTTTAATATGATTCGTTGCAAGGATTATATCTATGAATTGGATATTCATGGCAATTTTAAAGAATGGAGTTTAAAAAGATCTGAATGATTTCGAGACAAATCCTTAAATAGTGTTCTTAAAAGCACACTTTTTAGGAATTTATCCGAACGGTTTCGAGTTAAATTCCTAAATAGTGTTCTTAACATAACACGATTTAGGAATTTCTCTCCTGCACTGGTTGTCGGCTACCTAACGTGCAACCCTCAATTTACCTAGGCTTGAGACCGGTCATGGCTGAGTTAATTTTAAAGAATGAAGTAATAGATAATATTCGTTATTTTATATATAACCATAGATAATATCCCAACGAATAAAAAAATATATGTTCCCTTAAGTCAAATTTGTTGTAGTGAGGGTGAAAATTGCATTGTTAAGGATTTAAGATGGTATTTAAAAAACAAATAATGTAAAGGGACGAGGGACCTTTACTACCGTTAATATGAGAAACAATAGAAAAAAAAAGTTTGACAAAATGATCGGGGGTCTTAATTACAAATAAAATGGAATTCGGATATGGCAAGTTTTAGATACGAGATTGGAAGCATGTTTTGAATGTTGATTTCGGTCACCATTTCGATGACCGGTCGAAACAAAATTTCATTCAAGATTTGTACCATGACCCCTCATATTGCTGAAATTTCGATAAATTCGATCAAATTTCAGTGACCTATCGAAATCGAAATTCTGACGAATTTCTGCAGCTAACGGTGATTTGAGCATCTCGCTGCTTTACTTATACAAGAGCACCTTTCAGGAGGCAACAAAGCACTCGGAAACTACATCGTGTTGTCCTTGCTGTTTTCGACACTCATTCTCGAAGCTCTGTTCCACTATGTCTTCACCGTGCTGTGCACAAAAGACAATGGTGAAGGGGCCCCCTTCGGGGAGCAGTTCTTAGGCATGAGTATCGGGCCGAGCCGGGCCCAACGTAGCCCTACCCGAGCCCGGTTCCTATATGCGGGCTAGCGGGCCGGGCCTGGGCCCGTTTTTTTTTTAAAATTGGTGCCCAAGCCCGAGCCCGGCCCGCGCCTCTATGGGCCGGGTCGGGTCGGGCCGGCCCGTTACATAAATCAGCAAACATTTTTTTGTCTCATAAAATGTAATCTTACATCATAACCCCATATTTTTTCCAATCCCTATGATTTTTGTGAATGGAACAATGGCTCTATAATCTTCTAACCTTATTTAACATATACACGCTCGTGTCAAATGTTGTGGACCATAATATAAATTAGAAAAGTCAACTGGAAATCAAAGAAATATTTAAATACGAAGCAGAGAAATCAATGCCAATTATTAAATCCTTGGGCTAATACGAAGCAGAGAAATCAAAGAAATTATTAAATCTTCACAGTGAGAATCGCGTATAAGTAATACTCACAGGGAAATAATGTATGGGCTACTGGAATCACTATAGCTACAATTTAAGCCAACCCAAATGAAGTCAACTGGAGCGCAAGCATCCCCCATCCAATTTCATGGTGTCTTGCCATTCTAAATATATGCTTGATTGCTGAAGTGCTCTAGAGAATAGATGCTATTGTAGAAGTAGAAGACTAGTTCTAGAAGGTAGTTCCAAAGACAAAATATTGTTCGACTTAAAAAATATTACAATAGGTTTTTAAAAGTTTCCAAAAAAAGAGAGAAAGGCACATGAGACGACATGATTCTCGAGTGTTGACATTTTCTTCCAATGATCCGCATCATAAACCTGCAATACAAGTGCAAATATTTTACAATCAAATCCGAAGAGTCAGGACAATTAGTCCTATAAGCCTACATTAGCGTCACTCATAGGTTGAAAGTAGTTATTATTTAGAAATGTATCAAGTGAATACTAACCAGATGGATTTTTAATAGACTCTGCATCGTCATCCTCTTCTTCATCATCCACAGAGTCACTCACTTCACCACGTATCCAATCTTGAGTGCAAATCAAAGCTTCGACAGTCTTTGGATGAAGGCGGCTCCTGTAGGCATCAAGGACCCTCCCTCCGGTGCTGAATGCACTCTCTGATGCAACAGTTGAGACCGGGATTACCAAAATATTACGTGCCATGTGTGACAAAATTCTATATTTGCTTGCATTTAGTTGCCACCACAACAAAATATCGAAGGTGGAATCATCAACATTGTCAGCAGAGTCGTCTTCCAAGTACAATTGTAGCTCAGATTTTCCTGAATCTGTATATCTCAAGACCTTCTTCTGTTTTAAGAACTTCAATCTGGTGTCCTCCTTCACTCGTGGTTCACATGGATCACATTCAATAGGCCTTTGCATTGCATTTTCTGCACCTTCCATTCCCTTGAATTTCAAAGCATACTCATCGTATAATGCTTGGAAAACTGCTTCAACCTGTCCCACATATTCAGCTACCTCCTCTGACGAGTACAGTTCTGTGTAAGAGAAACGCAAAAACTCAAACTTGTAACGTGGATCTAGAACAATAGCGATGGCTAGAGGCAACATAGCCTCCTTGTCCGTCCAATACTTGTCAAATTTAATGAACATTTTTGTGGCCATATTTCGGATTGAAGCATCTTTATTGTGTTGTAAGGAAATCAACTCTTTCTCTATCTCAAAAAACAAACAAAAAAATAGATTGGCAGTTGCATATTTCTGACCAGAAAAGAAGTTAGTTGCAGCATAGAAGTTTTCTAATATTCCCTTTATGAGCTCCACCTTCTTCCACTCGGAGGGTGACGGGACATCCATCAACTGGAATTCTCGAGTCTTCATTCGATTGAAGACTTTTTGATACAATGTTGCAGATTCAAGCATTAGGAATGTAGAATTCCATCGTGTGCTTACATCCAACTTTAGGGACTTCGTCACTGGAATGCGTTCCTGACCTGCATAATCAAGAAACTCCTGATGACGACGGGTAGAATACTTAATGCATTTCACCATGGTGCGGATTTTTCCAATTATTTCGCCAATCTCAGACAGACCATCCTGCACGATGAGGTTTAGAATGTGTGCCCAACAACGAACACGAAAAAAACGACCACCAAGTAAAAGTGAGCTGGTTGTGGCATAATGGTCTACCAAATTCCTTGTCACCACATCATTGGTGGACGCATTATCTGCTGTCAACGTGCACAATTTTGTAATATTCCATGAAGCCAACTTGGTGATCATCATATCTGCTATGTTATCACCAGTATGACGTAAAGCAAGTGCTGAAAAACTCATAATTTTCTTATGCAACTTCCAACAATCATCAATGAAATGAGCTGTGATGACCATATACCCCAGATTCTGAACTGAAGACCACATGTCAGTTGTTATGCAAATCCTCGCACCAGATTTATTGAGGAGGCTCAACAAATTCTTCTTCTCGACCTCATACAGTTTCATGCAGTCTCTCTTCAGCGTAAAACGAGACATTACATTATATTTAGGTTGTAGACTTCCAACAAAATTGTGAAACTTGGGATTTTCTACAACCGTAAATGGCATTTCTCCAGAGATTATCCATTTAACAAGTTCAGAGCGGCTATGTTCTGGATTAAATTTCCAAGAAGAAATTGTACTCCCTTCATCAGATGTAAACACATTCAACAAGGTTTGACCTTTCCCATCCCGCTTGTAGTAGAGACATTTATTCTCTAAATGTCGTATTAGATGACTTGTCCCACTTTTCGTTTGGCATGATAAGGGTTTCTTGCAGTGATTACAACGACACATTTCCTTTCCATCAACGGTACCTATCTTTGTCAAATGATTCCAAACCCATGACTGAGATTGTCGTGAACGTTTGTTCTGCCCTTCTGGTTCAACCAAATCATCTTTCTCTTGTTCTTCTCCTCTCACAAATTCATCCTCTCTTGCAGGAGGGGCGACATGATGCTCATTTTGTGTATTTGACATCTACTAACATTAAAAATAACATGACAACCACGAGTCAACGACAAGCACAATGTCCCATTCATTACAAATCATACAATCATACAATCATACATTCTAATTCCTAATCTAATGACCGAATTTCATTGGAAAAATTCCGATAAACATCAATATATTCAACACATCCAACACGTATACTACTCAACAATATAAATCCAAAAAAAATTATTGAAGAGGAGAAATAGTAAGTTATACCTCCGGGTATGGCCGTATGGGAGGTCGAAGAAGAGGACAGGGACGGGCTGGGGGTGCGCTGGTCTGTGCGGCGTCGCGGGGGGCCTCTGCGGCGTCGCGGGGGGCCTGGGCGGCGTCGTCGGGAGTGGAGGGCGGGTATGGGTCGCGGAGGAGGTGGGGTCGCGGCTGAAGGGATGATGGAGGTCGGAGGAGGGGTCGCGGTTGGAGGGAGGTGGGGAGGACGGAGGCTGGAGGGGCGGGGGAGGTCGGAGGCCGGCTGCGGGCGGGGGAGGTCGGGGGAGGTCGGCTGCGGGCGGGGGAGGTCGGTTTGCGGGGTCGGGGGGGTCGAGGGTTTGGGGAGTCGGGGGTTTGAGGCTTCAGCGGCATGAGGGGGGGGGCAAAGTCGGGGGGTTAGGCTTAGCCGCTTAGGGTTATTTGCGGTCGGGCCGGGCTCGGGCCGGGTACGTCAGGCCGGTGCCCGGGCCTTTAGTCGGGCCAGCCCGCGGGCTTCGGGCTCGGGTCCGACTATGCCCGAACCCGGCCCGTTAAGTGAATCGGGCCTCTTTTTATGCCCAGGCCCGCCCATTTCTATGCGGGCTCGGGCCATGGGCGGGTTTTTTCGGGCCGGGTAATGGGCCGGGTCGGGCCGGCCCGCGATTTTGCTCATCCCTAGCAGTTCTGCTGCAGTACTGCAGATTCTGCTACAAAATGGTGGAACACCGGAGCCGCTCGATCTTGATCGAGCAGTTCGCATGAATTCCCTGTTTTTGTGAGTCCATAGTGTGGAAATTCGTGTGAACCGCTCGATCAAGATCGAGTGGCCCGAATTGATTGCAGCAGACTTTACAGTACTGCAGAAGATCCACTCTACCTCCTTCGACTTGGACTTGCTGTTCTCAAGGTATGCGAGAGAGAGATTCCTGCCCGATTGCCAGGTGGCGGACGACAACCTCTCGGCGTACAAGTGGAAAGGGCTCTGGAAGGAGGTAAGGAGGTTGCTGGAGAAGCATAAGGTCTTGCAGAAGCTGCTGCTGCTTCTTGCTTTTACCGGGACCTTCATGATTATTGGTGATGGAGTGCTCACTCCTGCAAGATCTGGTAATATAAAAAAAGAGGGTGACTCGAAGTTTTCGAATCGGTCGGTTGTTCGATCATGGGTTTTCATGTGTGTTCTTGCACTGTTCCCGGATCACGACAACCTGCGTCCTCTTCCAAGACGTGCCAAACTGCCTTCCCCTGCTACCACCCTGTCTCCACCACCACGCTCGTCCACCTCTGCCACTGCCTCCTCGAGTTCGTGTTCGAATGTATCACTGTTGATCGCCAACTGGACCAACCCCTTCTACAGCTCGGCTTTCATGACGCCATCATTGTCGATTACCGTGGTATAGCATCAGTCGATGCTTCACTGCCTCCGTATTCGTGAGTGCCACCGTCGAGGCCATCAATGACGATGACCAACAGCTTACTCTCAGGCTCTCAGCCTCCTCGAACATCAAGACTAATGCCATCGCAAAGTCTGTGAGGTTGATGCCTCTGTTATCTGCATCACGCATTTTTATTTTTTAAGGTATGAAATCGACTTAGTGACGGAAATTTTTTAATTTAACGTAATCGTATAAGTTAGAGGATAGACAAATAGGGATTCAAACGGTTACGGTATATCCGTATCCGAACCGTCATCGTATCCGTTTTATACAGATTTTGACATCCATATTCGTATCCGTTTTAAAATGGATACGGATATGGATATCATTTTGATATCCGCAAACATCTGTATCCGTATTCGTATATCCATTGTCGTATATAAATATAGTCACGGATTTATTTTTAACCCTATGTTGTTGTAAACAGGATCAACCAAGCATATAATAAAAGGATTTTTACTCGGTAGACCTTATAATCTTTGCCAATTACCTCTACGACCTTTGAAACATCGATATTCCTCCCTCAACCCCGTAACCTTGCTAACCCTTACCCCCACAGACCTCGTGGTTAACACCCGTCCATTTTTCCGTTAAAACTGACCAGATTCCGTCCACCCCCCCCCCCCCCGCCCCCTGCTCCTGCTCGAGCCCCACCTCTTCACCGGCCGCTGCTCGAAGCCCCGCCCTCCCTGGCCGCAGCGAAGACCCCTCGCACACTCCCCTGCAGCCCCCCTGCTCCTGCTCGAGGTCCCCCCTTCCCCAGTCGCTGCTCGAAGCCCTTCCCTCACCGACCGCCGCGAAGACCTCCGCCCACTCCCCTGCAGCCCCCCTACTCCTGCTCGAGGCCCCCCTTCCTCGACCGCTGCTCGAAGCCCCGCCCTCCCCGGCCGCCGCGAAGACCCCCCACACACTCCCATGCAGCCCCCCTGCTCCTACTCGAGGCCCCCCTTCCCCGGCCGCTGCTCTAAGTCGTGCCCTCCCCGACCGCCGCGAAGACCCCTCGCCCACTCCCCTGCAGCCCCCCTGCTCCTGCACGAGCCCCCCTTCCCTGGCCGCTGCTCGAAGCCCCGCCCTCCAGAAAATCGAGCGAGATCCAGAAAAGGTTAAGTAATAAACGAATTGTGGGAAATAAAATAAGAGAGAGAGATCAGATTAGAAGTCACCGAAGCGTCCATGAAATGGATTGTCCTTAGAGAGGATATCACCCACACAATAGCGATGCCTAGGGTACTGGCTATCCACTCCCAGGATACGACGGCACACGATCTTCGTCTGCGCATACCGACGAGATCGTCCTCGAATGTACCTCAAAGAACTGCAGCCGAGAGAAAGAGAGGCAGGTTCGTCCGTGAGAGAAAGAAGCAGAACAAAGCCAAGACGGTGAAAGAGTTTGCTTGTGAGTGAAGAAACCAACGTGGGGGAAGGGGTATATAAAGACGTTCACGTACCCTAGCGCGATACCTTTCGATTTCCGAAAATGCCCCTCAATGGGCGCGTCGTTTCGGATACCGAAATTGCGGCCAGAATCGCGGTCATAACATCGAGTTGAATTCCCATTTTAGTCGACTTACTAAATTAATCGCGTGATTAATTTAATCGACTTATCAAATGAAACCCACAGAAAAAGTATCGAGATCCGAATTGACTCTCCCGAACCCAAACCGGAGAAGGAGCGGAGCGCGCACGCGCGTGTGTGGTCCTCCATTCCTCCTCTTTACTATTTCTACAAGAGCTTGGGGAGTGAGCTCATATATAAGCCCACCAAAAGTTTAGAGCTCCAAGGTATGGTACTAAACTTCCAGCCAAACTTTTCTATGTTTCAAATTTGGGAATTCTCAACTTTTCCTCCAAGCCATTTGGTTTCCCAATTGAAACCAAATTAACTTCAATTGTAATTTACATAGATTTTCCAATTAAAATCTTATAACAGTTCTTAATACAACAATCTCCACGAATTCACCAATTAGAAAAAAAGATTCAAAGAGAGTTAAACACAAATTTCGGTTGCCACACTTTACTTTCAGTAAAGGTAACTTCCGGTTTGAACATCTACCTGAATTTACTACTTTCACTTTAACAGGAACGAAGTAAACTACGTATTGAACTTCAGACCTTGACGTTAAAGTATACGGTAGAAACAACAAAGTGTTGTTCTTGGTACGATCTTCAGTGTTGGTTCTCTTAAAGGCCATGCACCCTTATCCTGTTTTATGAGTGTATTCATGAAAGACTTCTTCCTTTAACTGCGGCTCACAGTAACACTCACACAGGTGATGTTCTCCAAGGATGCACTGTTAACGTCCTGCCCAAAGGCTTGAGCTCATTCAGAGCCTACGCTCTTCCTAAACTTACAGCTTAAATGGCACTCAGGCTTACAGGGATAAGACACTCATGCATACGATTAAGATTAAAGTGCCAACTAGTTCTCCAAACAGCTTGTTATTACTACATTGAACTTACTTTGTGGGATCTTCACTCAGATAGGTTGGGTTGCTACTGTAGAGGAACTCCCAATGGGTCTGAGTCCCATCCCAAGCCTAGACTTTAGGACTAAAGATCTATCAAGTCCCTTAGTCAACGGATCTGTCATGTTGTCTTCGGATCCAACAAAATCCATAGCCAACACCCTTCGAGACACCAAATCTCTTAACGTCTTAAGTCTGATTTGTATGTGTCTCCTTGTTTTCTGATTGAACTTTGAACTCTTGATTTTGACAATTATGGTCATATTATTACAATGTACCGAAATCGTAGGAACATGCTGACCTACCATGAGAATTTCAGACAGAAGTTTCATTAGCCATTCAGCCTCATTCCAGTGGTATCCAAAGCACATAGCTCGGCCTCAAAAGTAGATCGAGCTAAAATGGTCTGCTTCACAGACCTCTAGGAGATTGAATAGCCTCCAATGGTAAAAACATACCCAGTAACACCATTACTCTCATACTCTTCTATTTTCCTTATCCGGCTTGCATCACTATATCCTTCTAGTACAGATGGATGTCTACCATAATGCAAACTAAGGGAAATACTTCCCCTCAAGTACTTCGGTACTCGATGCAGAGCCTCCCAGTGAGTACAGTCAGGACAGCTAGTGTATCTACTCAGCTTTGCAACCGAGAATGAAATATCAGGTCTCATGAAATTTGCAAGATACATTAAACTTCCTATTATTTGTGAATACCTTAGCTGAGCTACAGGTACTCCACTTTTATTCTTAAACAGCGTTTTGGATAAATCAAAAAGAGTGCTTACAGCTTTGCAATCTTAATATCCAAATTTCTCAAATACCTTCTCAATATAGTGAGATTGAGAAACTACAATCCCATCAACTAACCTTGTCCGGTTTGAAACCCAAGATCACATCAGCAACACCCATGTCCTTAATCTCAAATTTGCTACTTAAGAATGCCTTAGTCTCATTAATAATCCTCATATGTGATCCGAACAACAATATGTCATCAACATACAGGCACAAGACAATGCACTCATCACCTTTCACCTTGGAATAGACACACTTATCGGATTCATGAACCTTAAAGCCACATGACAAAATAGTTTTGTCAAATTTTTCTTGTCACTGCTTTGGTGCTTGTTTCAATCCGGAAAGGGATTTGACAAGCTTGCAAACCTTTCCCTCATTCCCAGGAGTCACAAGTCAATCAGGTTGATCCATATAGATGTCTTCCTCAAGATCGCCATACAAGAATGCAGTTTTCACATCCATCTGGTGGATAGAGAGATCATATATAGATGCCAATGTTATGAGCATCCGGATTGTCGTTATCCTAGTCACAGGGGAATAGATATCAAAATAATCGATACCTTCATTTTGCCTAAAGTCGTTGGCAATTAATCTTGCTTTGTACTTTTCAATTGATCCGTCAAGTCTAAGTTTTCTCTTAAACACCCACTTGCTCCCAATGGTAGAGCACTCTTTGGGTAAATCAACCAACTCCCAAGTTCCATTAGCTATAATGGAATTCATCTCAGACTTGATGGCTTCCTTACATTGTTTTGCTTCAGATGAAGATATGGATTTCTTGTAACTTAGTGGATCACCCTCGATCTGGTAGACAACAAAGTCGCTACCCAGATCCTTGGCTATCCGAGGTCTTTTACTCCTCCTTGGCTCAATCTCTTCTGAAAAATCATTGGGTTCAGGTTGAGTCTCAACCCCCACATTCTTTATCATTTCCACTTGATCTGGAATATATCCTGATGTGGAAGCGCCCTAAATGATCAGATTTGAGGAACTCCAGTCTTCAACAGGAAGACATCCTCAAAGAAGGTAGCATCACGGAGTTCAACAATGGTGTTGACTTCTATACCCGGTATCTCGGATCGAATTACCAAAAATCTATATGCATACCTATTTTCCAAATAACCTAAGAAGACCGCATCAACAATTTTAGGATCAATTTCTCTTGTGTTCTGGGATTAAAATCTTAGCGAGACAGCTCCACACTTTGAGATATCTTAAGTTTGGTTTTCTATTTCTTCAAAGTTCAAAAAGACACTTTTCCATATGCCTTGGAGGAACCCTATTCAGAATATGGAAAGCTGTATTCAAGGCTTCTTCCCACATATAGGTTGGAAGACCATAACTCTATAGGAGAGCATTGATCATGTCAGTTAAGGTTCTATTTTTCCGTTCTTCTATCCCATTTGATTACGGTGAATATGTGGTCGTAACTTCATAAACTATGCCAAATGATTTGCATTTTTATCAAATAAGATAAAGGTATAATCACCTCCACTATCTGACCTAAGGCGTTTAAGTACTTTTCTTGTTTGTGTCTCAGCCTCATTCTTAAATATAAGAAATTTCTCTAAGGCTTCATTCTTAGTTTTCATTAGATATATATAGCAGTATCTACTGCCATCATCTATAAAGGTGATAAAGTATTTCTTATTATATTGGGTCCACACACCATTAAACTCACATATATCCGTGTGTACTAGATTCAAGATCTCACTGTCTGTAGAGACAGACTGAAAAGACTTCCTAGGTGTCTTAGCTTACACACAGATTTCACATTTGTGGGTTTTATCAATAGCGTGTTTAGGGATCAACTCTAAATTCATCATTCTCTTAATTGAATTTAAGTTTACATGTCCCAATCTATCATGCCACTGATCACAGGATTCTAGATTATTCACAACATGAGACACAGAATTAGAACATTCAGAATTTAAAATATTCATTTCACCAATATTTACTAATCACATCTAACTCTAAATAACAAACCAAAATCTACCAAATAGCCTTTTCCATAAAAAGTGTCATGTCTTAGAATGACAACTTTATTACATTTAAAGTTCAATTCAAAACCATCTCTAACTAAGATAGAGTCAGATAAAATATTCTTCTTAGTGTCAGGAACATGCAGCACCATGTGCAACGTCCAGACACGTCTAGAGGAGAACCTCAAGTTGACTTGTCCCGACCCTATCACCCTTGCTGCAGAATCGTTCCACATCTTCACAGTCCCACCACTGCAGGTCTGATAAGAAGAAAACAAAGTTCTATCAGAACAAATATTTACATTGGCTCTCGTATCCGTGAGTCACTCATTTGGATCATGGATATGGTATAGTTCAGGTTTTACAGAGACATGCCCTTCGTTAGCCCTGAGTCTCATAGTGATCATATTCACTTGCAGATTCTCATCTGCAGCCTTAGGTTGAGTGAATGACGGACAATCCTTCTTGCAATGGCTGGCCTAATTACAGTGCCAGCAAGGTTTATTCTTTGCCTTTTTGTGGATCTTGCCCTTTGGTTTCATTTTATTGTTATTAGCACCCTTTCCCTTCTTCTCTTTTCCCTTAGAGGTCATGAGATTGACCTTAGCCTGAATATCGACAGAAAGCACAGGTTTTTATTTCCTGTGTTCCTCCTCTATGGCAATTACCACCATCAAGTCATCCATAAAAATTTTCTCCTTCATGTGTTTCAGGGTCATACCGAAGTCTTCCCACGATTTGGGGAATTTTTCTATGATGCACATGACTTGAAACTTCTCTGAAAGTTTCATTTCAACATCTTCTAAACTATGGAGTAGGAGTAAGAACTCGCATGCCAGTTCAGAAAACGACTTTCCTTCGGCCATGGAAAACTTTAAAAACTTGGTCACGGAGTATTTCTCAATACCGATGTCTTCGGTGTTATACTTCCGATCCAAATCTTCCTATAGTCCCTTCACAGTCTGCGTGAACGAATAGTACATGTCAAACAACGTGTTGGACAGAGCCAACAGGATGCAACCATGACATAAAAGATCATGTTCTTTCCACGCGGATTGCGCCTTCTGGCTATCGGTTGTTGGATTTTCCGTTTCCACCGTAGGACAATTAGTTTCAAGCATATAGATTAATCCTACGGTGGTTAATCAGATCTTCATGTGTTGTTGCCAACGCTTGAAATTCTAATCACCGAATTTTTTCATGCATGCCCGTCATATCTACCCTCGATTTAAACATCGTTTTCGACATTATTTTAAAAACGATTTCGTATATCCTCTCTAAGATTATTGTAAACAGGATCAACCAAGCATATAATAAACAGTAATTAGACGAATCCAAATGGATTGACAGAAAAGCATTACAGATTATTAATATTAATATCAAATAGTTCCAATCTATTATCCGATTACATAATGCAAACAAGAACCGATTAAAAGAACAGAAACATAAAATCGGGCGAGATCTAGAAAAGGTTAAGTAATAAATGAATTGCGACAAACAAAATAAGAGAGAGATTAGATTAGAACTCACTGAATCGTCCATGAAATGGACTATCCTTATAGAGGATATCGCCCCCACAATACCGGTGCGTACGGTACTAGCGATCCACTCCCAGGATACGACGACACACAATCTTCGTCTGCGCACACCGACGAGATCGTCCTCGAATGTACCTCAGAGAACTGCAGCCGAGAGAAAGAGAGACAAGTTCGTCCGTGAGAGGAAGAACCAGAACAAAGCCAAGACAGCGAAAAAGTTTTGCTTGCGAGTGAAGAAACCAACGTAGGAGAAGGGGTATATAAAGATGGTCGCGTGCCCTAGCGTGATACCTTTCGATTTCCGAAAACGCCCCTCAACGGGCGTGTCGTTTTGGATCCCGAAATCACGGCTAGAATCGCGTCCATAACGGCGAGTTAAATTCCCATTTTAGTCGACTTATCAAATTAATCGTGTGATTAATTTGATCAACTTACCAAATGAAACCCACAGCAAAAGTATTAAGAGTCGAATTGACTCTCCCGAGCCGGAGCCAGAGCGAAGCGCATGCGCGTGTGTGGTCCTCCATTCCTCCTCTCTACTATTGCTACTAGAGCTTGGGGTGTGAGTTCATATATAAGCCCACCAAAAGTTTAGAGCTCCAAGGTACGGTACTAAACTTCTACCCAAACTTTTCCATATTTCAAATTTGGGAATTCCTAACTTTCCCTCCAAGCCATTTGGTTTCCCAATTGAAATCAAATTAACTTCAATTGTAATTTATATTGATTTTCCAATTAAAATCTAATTACAATTCTTAATGCAACATATATAACATAATTCTATACCTTCTTTTATCATATTTGTGTAACTTTTATGATACAAACCACATTTAATAAATTTATATCATGTGTTTTCCTTCCTATTCGTATATATTTAAGTCGATTCTATAGAGTATTTCTAACATTACTCGTATGTGATCAGTATCCGTTTTACATCCGTATCTGTTTTTTAAGGATTTGGTAAGATGGTTTTAAAATCCGTTACTGTCCGTATCCGCATTCGTAGTATTCAAAACCGGATAAAGATACAATAATACATATATCAGTATTTGTATCCATCCGTTTGCATCCCTACAAACAAAGCAAAACAAAAACGAGACTCAAAAATCATACTTTATCATATCTGCACTAGAATTAGAAATCGGACTTAACATGAGCCAAGATAGCAGTTCAATGATATTAAATACTAATAACGAATAAAAAATCAACTTAATATGCATTGGACTTAACACAAACAACTTGCTATGAGGGAGAAAAAATAAAACTCGAGCTGAAAATTGACATTCGTCTTAAATATTAATTCATAAATGAAATAGGAACTACATAAACGATCTAAGCAAACAAACATCTTTAAACTTAAAGGACGACAACAGAAGTGAACTAAAAATAAACATAGCAAAAGGACCAATAAAAGATCACATCTTCTTGCAATTAGGAAGGAAAACCTAAGGCCTTCAATATATTTTTTACTATGCTAAAAAATGTAAGGATTTGCAATGTATACTTTTCTAATCATGCAGCATATATACTTATTTAGTGATACTATCATATTTTGTTTAGATGAAAAGCCCTTTATACTTTGCACTTCTCACAAACATTACATGTGACAAATCATGATTAGTGTACATATATTCTAGCTCTATTTATAGTAGTATGGAAGATACTCTTCACGTATGCACGTAATATACATACTTATAATCCCTGGCCTTCCACGTATATTTATAGCAAAATATAAATATAAATATATACTTATAATATATATCTACATATATAGAATTAGATAGATATTAATATGCATACTTATAATCCATGGCCTTTCACGTATATTTATAGCAAAATATAAATAGAGGATGGGGAGCTTGCACCAAGGTGCATGTAACTTTACATGCACCGGCGCTTATATCTTCCACATTTTTTTATTTTTTCGAAAAATATCACCATGTATATTCATCCATATATCCCTCCAATATGTCATTCGAATTTCGTCAGAAACAGAGACTCCTATGACCTCCATCTAGAACAGGTCGATTACAGCAATTCTAAGACCGTTAAAATTGCCGGCTGTAAAAACTGGGTGCCATGAGCTGCTCAATCAAGATCGAGCGACTCACACGAAATCAGGATATTTTTGAGTCCTTACCGTGTGAACTGCTCGATCTTCATCGAGCGGCTCACGGCGCTCCAGCTTTTACAGTCGGCCTCTACAGTACTGTAGAGGATCCGTGCTCTGATGGGAGACGGGCAACAAGTTGCGCCACCAATTCCTTTTGGATGACAAATCCAATTCTAAACCCTACCAGTTTCTGGCACCTGACCTTATAAGAGTTGTTTGTTTCTTGTTCTTGAATTTTACTGCATGCTTTCCTGGTGTACATTTTAGCCTATGCTTTTGTGTAATGAAGTAATGATCATTCTAGAAATTTATGGGATCATTTCCTATTAGAGGGGCCATAAAGATAGAATAGTTGTTGTATGATTAACCATGGGCTAATTTTGTGACAACGTAGATGAGTATTTATGTTATATTTAACAATTAAAGATAATTATGTAGACGGTAGATAAAAGTCCTTATAAAATAATAAATATTTACATAAAAATCCATGTAATGTATTAATATGTGAGTTTATGTCAGCATCAAAATTGAGGTCAATTGCATTTTTAAGAGATGGTTTTTTTATTTTAGATACACGATACCTCTCGCTCATAAAAATCATTCAAATCAAAACTTTATAATGTATTTTTTATTTTATAATTATGATGTAATATTTAGTAAATTATAAGTGTTTTACAATTACTCCATGATAGTTAATAAATTCTCCATGATAGTTAATAAATTTTATTCTGTGGAAAGAGGGTAAGACGTTGCTTTTACGACTATGAATCGATTCAATTAGCAAATTTATGATTATAACATTCTTTTATTTGCAAATGTATTAGTTTTGTTCGAAATTACGACAATAGTAAAATATGTTGTAAGAAGTGTAATAAAGGTTGAGAATGGAGAAATCTAATAAATATTTTTTTATGGATTTTATCCTATTTACATCTAGTCCTAATAATTAATTGTTTCCTCGTGAAATTTAGATGAGAATAATTTATAAAATAATAAAATACCTCCTAATATTTTAAGATAAATATTAACCTTACTCACAAATACCATAAAATGAAGAAATATATATATATATATTATATTGAACTTTTGAGGATGTGAACTGAAAATTATATGAATCTTACGATAGTCCATCAATTTCGTGATATATTGATAAAGAACTTCTGTGAACCACAGTAATTTGAAAATTGTATGCTTTGTGTAAGTGTAAATTATAAAAAAATTATGGACAACTCAAAGGTGTATCAATCGCCACTACACCCTTGTATGTGTCTTGCGTAGATGGAGTGGATCGAGAAGGAACTACAGGATCTAGACAACTTGATTCATTGAGGTGTTTCGACGGAGATCTCGTTGCAGTTTGGAGGTGGTGAGGGAATCCCTATTTTATCGAATTGTTGAGATTTTTCATTGTTTTAAATCGTAATGTTGATTTTATGTTCATATATAATTTCAACTTCTGAAGATTTATGCGGCACTACAGCAAAATTGACCTAAGGTAACAAATAATTTGAATATTTGTTTAGCACATCTTCTTATTATATATATATATATATATATATATATCAATGAGTATTATTCATTGCATGATTAACTTTTCTTCTTCAATTAGCAATGAATATCGTATTCGTTGCTAAAGGTTCATATGACAATGATTTATCCATTGACTTATTCGTTGAGATTGTTATAAACTGATGCTAAATTTAACAACATTAGAAGAAAAATTCAATGGATAATATTTTAATATGATTCATTGCAAGGAATATAGCAATGAATTGGATATTCGTTGCAATTTTAAAAAATAAAGTAATGGATAATACTCGTTATTATATGTTTAACTATAAATAATATCCCGATGAATAAAAAGTATTCATTCCGTGCAATTTTAAAGAATGAAGTAATTGATAATACTCGTTATTATATATTTATCAATAAATAATATCCCAATGAATAAAAAGTATCATTCTCTTAGGTCAATATGTAGTAATGAGGGTGAAAGTTCCATCATTATGGATTTAAGATGGAATTTAAAATACGGATAATAATGTAAAGTGACAAGGGACGAGACAAGGGACCTTTACTACCGTTAATATGAGATACAATACAAAAAATTGGCAACATGATTGAGGGTCATAATTACAAATAAATGGAATTCGGATATGGCAAGCTTCAGATATGAGATTCGGAGCATGTTCCTAAATGTTGATTTCGATCACCATTTCGATGACAGACCGAAACGAAATTCCAATCGAGATTTATGTCTTAGTCATGCTTTGCACAAAAGACAATGGCGAAGGGCCCCCCCTTCGACCTGGACTTGCTTCTCTCAAGGTACGCGAGAGAGAGAGAGATTCCTGCCCGATTGCCAGGTGGTGGACGACAACCTCTCGA
The DNA here is from genome assembly GCA_037367405.1 of Ottelia alismoides. NCBI lineage: Eukaryota > Viridiplantae > Streptophyta > Magnoliopsida > Alismatales > Hydrocharitaceae > Ottelia > Ottelia alismoides. The sequence continues at coordinate 165,063 of JAZKJV010000473.1, read as the reverse complement.
CCTACCACCCTGTCTCCACCACCACGCTCGTCCGCCTCTACCACCGCCTCCTCGAGTTTGTGTTCGAATGTATCACTGTCGATCGCCAACTGGACCAACCCCTTCTACAGCTCGTCTTTCATGACGCCATCATTGTCGACTACCGTGGTATAGCCTCAGTCGGTGCTTCACCGCCTCTATATTTGTGAGTGCCACCATCGAGGCCATCAATGATGATGACCAACAACTTACTCTCAGGCTTCCTGGAAATCTAGCTTCCAGGGTTGTCTCCCGCCCAATAGTGCCTGATTAGGTCGGTCACCGGTGGGACGTAATCATTCCTATGCTTCTCTCGGCCGCCTCCAACATCAAAGACTAATGCCATCGCAAAGTCTGTGAGGTTGATGTCGCTGTTATCTGCATCATGCATTTTTATTTTTAAGGTATGAAATCAATAATATTAAATACTAACAACGAATAAAAAAATCAACTTAACATGCATTGGACTTAAAACAAACAACTTGCTATGACAGATAAAAAATAAAGCTCGACATTCATCTTAACTATCTGTTCATAACATGGAACAAATTTTAATGGCCAAAGATAGATCTTGAGCTAAGACTAAACAATAATGCGACAACTATATTTAGAGACTTAACCTTAGTGACAAATGTTCAGCTTCCAGTCTTGACATGAAAATCAATTAGTGAACATAGTAGAAAATGATGATTTGTAGACAAACTTTGATGTTAGTTTATAGCATGAAGCAAAGGTTTGTATACAACAACCATTTGCATCTAAAATAAAATAGGAACTACATCGATCAAGCAAACAAACATCTTTAAACTTGAAGGACGACAACGAAGCTGAACTAAAAATAAACATAGCAAAAGTACCGAAGAAAGATCATATCTTCTTGCAATTAGTAAGGAAAATTTAAGGCCATCGATATGATTTTTTACTATGCACAAAAATATAAGGATTTGCCGTGTATACTTTCTAATCATGCAACATACATATTTAGTGATACTATCATATTTTTTTAGATGAAAATTCCTTTATACTTTGCACTTCTTGCAAACATTACATTAGACAAATCATGATTTGACAAATCATGATTAGTGTACATATATTCTAGCTCTATTTTTAGTAGTGTGGAAGACAATATTCACATATTCACGTAATACACATACATATAAGGGTAAAATGGGGCTGCCCATGGGGGAGCTAACTTAGTTCTCCCACCCCATTCGGCCCGATTTTTTTATTTATTTTTTTGAAATTTTCTTCCGTGGATTTTCGTTAATATATCCCTATATTATGTCATTGAAATTTCGTGCGAAACAGAGACTCCTACGACCTCCATCCAGACATGGTCGTTTTTAGCAATTCTGTTACCGTTAAAAAATGCCTGTCTGGATGGAGGTAGGGATGAGCATGGGCCGGGCCTGGGCTGGGCCCTACAGGGCCCAGGCCCAGGCCCATTTAAGTTTGTGGGCTTTGGGCCGGGCCTAGGCCCACTAAAATTTTTTTTTGAAGGCCCAGGCCCAAGCCCGGCCCAATTATTATGGGTCGGGCCTGGGTCGGGCCGGCCCATAATGTCTCAATCGTCAATTGGGCTTGTATTGGCCAAAAACTTATGGGTCTAGACTTGGTGGGCCCATAAACTTGGCGTACCCCCATTTGGTTATTTTGATTGTAATCTTCGTTATGAAGTATTTATTAGTTATTTAGGTCTTTATTATTTAGTTATCCTACTGTTTTGCACGGATTTGGTCATATCTATGATTCTACAATATCTAATGGAAAGAGTTTCATAGAGATATTATAGAAACATATGCAAATAATAGTAAACAAACAGGTTGAAAATGTAATCTATCGACATCGTCAACTCCCTCATTAAATCCAGATGAATATATTAAAGTGAGATATCAAAGTCTAGACACATATGGGTTATATGTGGGCTAGGTTATCGGGCCTAACGGGCCTAATTTTGGGCTTCTAAGCAGGCCGGACTATCGGGCCTAATGGGCTGGGCCGGGCTAAGCCCAAGCCCGGCCCAATTATCAAATGGGCCTACATCTTCGGCCCAAGCCCGGCCCATAAATAATTCGGGCTCGGGCCAGGCCGGGCTATGTGGGCCGGGCTTCGGGCTAGGCTGGGCCGGCCCGGCCCAATGCTCATCCCTAGATGGAGGTCGTAGGAGTCTCTGTTTCGCACGAAATTTTAATGGCATAATATAAGATATAGTGATGAAATTCCACGGAAGAAATTTTCAAAAAAAATAAAAAAATCGGGCGAAATGGAGCTGGGGGAGCCAAATCCCCCCAAGGGGCAGCCCCATTTAACCCTACATATAATCTCAAGCCTTTCACATATAATTATAGCAAAATATAAATATAAATAGAGGAAAGGGATCCTACTCCATGGAGTAGGTAACTTACCTACTCCACTTTCTTTTTTTTCAATTTTTTTATTTTTTTTTGAAAAGTGCTTACATGGATTTGCATAATTATATCCCTCTAATATGACATTCAAATTTCGTCAGAAACAGAGACTCCTACAGCCTTCATCCAGAACATGAAAAATACAGCAAATCTGTGACTGTTAAAAAATGACTGTCTGGATGGAGACCGTAGGAGCCTCTGTTTCTGACGAAATTTGAATGACATGTTAGAGGGATATAATTATGCAAATCCATGTAAGCATTTTTCAAAAAAATAAAAATAAAAAATTTTTGAAAAAGAAGAAAATGGAGCAGGTAAGTTACTTACTCCATGGAGTAGGATCCCTTTTCTCATATAAATATATATTTATAATATATATCTACACATATATAATTAGATAGATATAAGTATACGTATACAATATACACACATACATGCATAATGTATGCTTGTATGTTTGATATAGTCCCTTCTCATACACGTGCGAAAATACGAAGATATCTCCATATATCAAATAATCGTAAATTGCTACTAACTGGTTTCATATGTTTACTGTGAAGAAGGGAAAAATCCATCACAAAACAGATACCGCACCTGTTTACACTGCTGTAACTACAGATAACAAATACGTCGCCAACAATTAATGTGCAACTACTGAACCACAAGTCTGAAGTCCTTCTCAACCCTCATACTCCCAGCAAAACAAAATCCACAGCCACATTGATCAATCAAATTAAATACTCGCTAAAGTATACGACAAGCAACAGCTACTTAAAAAAGGAGTTACAGATGATGATAATATGAATGACATATATTAAGAATATTTTGAGCTCTTAAAAGAGGAACCAATACAAACTCTTTGTTGGAATATACGGAAAATCAAACGAATTGTTACCAATAGGTTAACGTCGAGGAGGGGATTAGCAGAAAACTGCAGGCAAGGAAGACGATTCGAGTCGGCTCACGGCCTCACCTTCTTGAAACTACAATCAGGACATTTGTAGTGCTTGATGCTCTCAGCCTTGGCTGGCGTGATCTTCACGCACCTCCCGTGGAACCACCTCTCACACACATCGCAAGCAATCCAGAACTCCTCACCCCCGCTGTAGTTGCCTCCGCATGTTCCACAGCACGCCTCGCTGTGCTCGTCGTCGTCCTCGGCATACACTTCATCTTTCGGTTTTAAGCTATTTCCCAAGTGACCATCAAAGTTGTTTTTCAGCTGACCATCTGCATTTCTCTGCAATGTCAAAAGATCAAAGCGTTTTCTTATCTTGCAACCCGATACATAAGAAGAAAGGCTACATACGGGATATGGCTTTGAACTTGGAATAATAATGGAAGTCACCTTTGATATTTTTGATTTGCTTCCACTATCCATGGGGACCTTATCCTTCTTTTCTGATACGACTTCAAAGACGGTGGGTGTCTCATTGATCATGGAAAATAAACGCTTTCTGCCATTTTCACATTCAAAAAAAATGTATGGATCAAAAAGTTAGAGGATCTTTACATGTTAGATTCAATACGGTGCTTCAAAGTAGATAAGATGGGAAAAATAAAAGTTTTTGATGAGAATATAGGAGTAAATGGTAATGAATAAGGGAGAAATATAACGCGCAATGCCTTCTTCACGCTAAAGATTTGAGCAAGGAATATAGTTCAAGGTAACCTGATCCCAGCCTCCCTCATGAAACATGAATTATATACAAAAGAAGAAATTATTACGGGAATCGCCCAACCTAACCATATTCACCCACTTAAACGCATGGTTAACAAATAGAATATATCGCCCTCGTAAATATGCAACATTTGAATGAGCAATCTATTCTAAAAACATACAAAACACAAGTCCAGGATGCCGCTTCAGAACATGGTGAGAAAAGAACAAACAATTACCTCCAGATGGAAGAAATATATTTTAAATCTGCAGGCATATGATGTGAAATATAATTAGCAGCAAACAAATTTAGTGGTTACAGATAGTTTCCATATTGGGTTGAAATTTTGTTCCTAGGATAAAACCTCTATTTTGATTTTATGTTTTATTGCAGTGCTCTACCTTAAGTTGTTTTAACCATTGAAATCTAATTTCTAGGAACACGTGATCTGCGATGCAAACATGCTTATTGATTAGACTCCAAACGCATCATCGATGTTACCAATACAACTCCACGACCATGATACAGCTCCATGATGGGCATGTGAAGAGAAAGTGATCTACATACACACCCGTGACCAACTACAAGGGACGGGTCTTGTCACGATTGATAGCCTCCTCATTTGGAACTTATTCACCAACTTCCTCCTCCTCGGCCAAACATGTAGGCGTGCCTTCAGTAAAACCTTTATCCTTCCAAATCACCAACAGCGCAATGTAACAATCAGATTAGTGTCAACGTTCAGAAAAGGAGTATATGGATTCATTCAGACAGACCACCACATAATGACCGTGTGTGCGCGAGGGAGTAATCATGGAATACATATTCTTGTGTGATCTAACATCTTTTTGTCAAAGATAATTGGTGTTTAAATATATATCTTTCATTTTTAGAAAATGTGAAATTTAACCAGATTCAAACTAAATATAACAAGCTCACTAAAACAACAGGGGATTGAACAGCGTGCCTATCACCCAAAGAAACAGGCTTCACGTCTAAAAAATTATAATTACCATTTCCTTTCAAAGCATAAAGATTGCATGTGTAAATGAACTCGGCTTTTTTATAACAAATGAATGACATCTACAAAAAGCAATAATAGGCTTCAATTTAAGCATTGATTTTCTTAGTAGAATTCACAAGTAATGCGGACAAATGTAGAATACAGTCCAAAAATAGAAGTTGAAGTCCATTAACTTCCCTCGGAGAACGCAAACTGAATATGTATCTATATGGCTAAATATGCGATTAAGTGGACTGAGTATACACTCCAGCCCACGATGGTTTACTTCATGAATGCAGTTTGCCACTTACCACATGACACTGGCATATGCGGCCACATGACCGGTTCGAGTGGCCACGTGCCCGAACCTTGATCGAGGTTTGAGATTATTAACGGATTGAATCTCCTATGATTTTCAAAGCAGAAACTGTTAATAAAAGGGAAAAAATACTCTACTGGCACGAAAATTTCAAATCAACCTCGAAAGGGGAAAAAGAACCCATCAAAATGTATTTTTTGACTTTGTCAAATCACAATTTAACTTGAAAAACTTTTCTACATTGCTGTCACCTGATAACTTGTCATATAGCTTATAATCAAATGATAACAAATCTACGGACTATTTGCAGCAAAAATGAAGAGGATGTCAAGGACTTGAAGGATATGGTAAAAAGCAGCATGGTGATACACAGAAAGAAATATGTGTACAGGTAGGGATTTTGACCTCATATGATTGACTTGATAAACCAGTGTACTAATAGCATAATAGGTCCTGCCAGTTCTTACACATAATTAAATCAGTTTCAACGAATCCAACCGGTTCTACACCGGTTCCATAATCACCTTGGAGTGCAAGTTAAATGAACCTTTATATTTCTATCTCCAATTCTCCACAATGAGCCCACATCCTTTTCATCCCTTCAAAGATGTAGAGGATGACACCAAGGAGGAAAATACTTTGACTGTTGGAATATTGGAACTTTCACTAAAAGGTTATAAAGAATTATCCTTCGACCTTTCATCTAAACATGTATTCCACTGCAAATTTTCCGCCCAATCCATACCCTTTTGATGTCAAAAAAGCACGACACGCTTTACAGGTTAGGAGAAAACATGAATGAGACAATCGGACTCAATTACACAAAAAGAAGAACATAAGATATGGGAGTCAAACTCCAATTTTTTATTCCAATCTGAAGTGTCATTGTCAAAGAGACCTTTAAATAGACTTACAAATAGTTGCCCTAAACTGTTAGAATATGTGTTTAAATGGGTAAATGGATCTCTGCAAGGGGAAAATTCCAGACAAAAGCTCTAGGTGGAAGGTTCTCTAGGTGGAGGGTTTTGCAATGGCAGTTTCCTCCTAACAATCCCTATGTATTTTTTGTGGTTAGAATTTTGCAAATTAATTTAAAATGTTCACAAATGTCGATATTCTCTGCATATTCCTGATGCATTATGCAGTCATTATGTAGATGATCTAGACCCCATCCCGCTCGTGGGTCGAGCTTGGGCTAAGAAATTTCATGAATGGACCGGCCCGGCCACTCTTTGGCCCGTCCGTCACAAAAAGGAGACTATGTTGCCCACAACCCGACAAAGAACCTCCCCTAACTGCGGGATGACCTGAGCAATTCCATGCCAAAGCGAGGAAGGGAACTGTATAGGAGTCACCAGTCCATGGCCTCAAATTTCAGCGAAATTCGGTCGAATTTCTGTCGAATATCGATATCCAATCGAAATCGAAATTCGATCGAAATGACTGAAATGACCGAAATATGGGGGTCCTAGTACAAAAAATGACCGAAATGATCGAAATTTCGATCGAAATTTGACCGAAATTCTATCGAAATTCCGTTTTGGTCGTCACCGAAATGGTGATCGAAACCGACATTTAAGGCATTGGTCACCACTAGAGAGCCACATATGCAGTATATTATCCGCAACAACCTGCAAGCCAGATCATCCCTTCCCCCCACAGCTGCATTAGCCACTTGATTAAGAGGGCCTTGTTCATACACTCAAGTAGGGGTGTCCATGGGGCGGGTACCCGCCCCATTTGATCGTGACCCGCCCCGCCCCATTCGCATTTGATCACGGGTCGACCCGCCCTATTCCAGCGGGTACCCAATTGTAACGGGTACCCGGTTAATGCAAATGGATATTGGGTACCCACGGGTACCCGTGGAGATAAAGAAAGACACTTCTAGTGAAAGGTGATAAGTATAAAAATGCAAACGATATATCCAACTATGTATATCCATATCTATATTATATTCATAATGATAACACCGAGACATGCAAATCTAAATGGTACGGAATGCATTCCGATAGGGATATATAAACATAGATAAATAAATTAATGAGGATATATAAAACTATGTGGATAATGTAAACTATATGAATATATGAAATTGGAAGGAATACAATCAAATACGGATCCAATAATGATACATACATGTAGGTTCATCCACGTAACGAATCAAATACGGATAAATAAGATGTAAATATATATAATCGGAGGACAACATGACAAACGATATATAAGTATACATTACTATTCGTAAATAATTGTATTAGTTATCACTGCATTTGGTTATCGCAATGTGTATGTGTGTGTGTGCTTGTGTGCATGCACATGTGTGCGCGTGTGCGTGTACGCGTGGGTGTGGGCATGCACGCACGCACGTGGGCACGAGCGCAAGCGCACGTGCGCATGTGGGTGGGCGTGTGCGCATGAGCGTGTGCGTATGGGATACAATTCGCATTCAATTGTATTCATTACCATCATGTTTGGATGTCATGATGTATGTATATCGATTTGGATCGTATCCGATTCATTATCATATATCTTAATTCAAATGTTGACATCTATATATATTTTGATTTCAAAATGGATACATATATGAGCCCTCCCATACATATAAATTTTATCTTATCTATACAATTTTAATTCTATTATTTTTCCTATCTAATTTACATCTATTTCATACCGGCATTTATTTTTAATGATTTGGCAATATATTTTCCATATTCATCGATATTTGTATCCACATCCATATCTATATTTTTAAAATAGATAAAAATAATGTAACATCTATATTGGTAATTGTATCTAATCATTCACATTTTGTGAATCAATTGATAATGGAAGCTTCCATCTGGGTACCCGCGGGTACCCGTCGGGTTTTTTATATGGGGCACGGGTCACGGCATAACGGGTACCCGACCCATCTTTTTGAACGGGTACCCGAGAGTTTAGGGTCAAAATGAACGGGTCAAACCGGGTACCCGTTGACCCGAATATTTTTGAACACCCCTACACTCAAGCTCCAAAATCCCTAAGCCACCATCCTTCTTCGAACGAGTGGCCACATCCCAATCCACAAGGTGAATCCTCCTTTTCTCATGTTTCCCATCTGCCCAGAAAAGCGTCTCATCAGTCCCTCAAACTTTCCCCTCACACCCGTAGGAAGTAGCTTGGTGGTACAGAAAAAAATAAGAATGGTAGACATGATGTGTTTGAGAAGAATCAATTTCTCGCCTCTAGATAAGTTCTAGTCTTCCAGCCAAAAAGCTTGCTCTCCAATCTATCAAGCACCAACCTCCAATCAGCCAAACCTGTAACCAGTAGAAGATCAAGGTAGGTGACGAGTAAAGTTCTACACAGACAGCCAAGAACTCTAGTTGTCTCTTCACTCCCCCATTGCCAAAAGCAAAGAAGGCATATTTCTCTCTATTGAACTAAAGCCCCAAAATGTCACCAAAGATATCCATGACATAGGATGCATACCACACATGCTCCAAGTCTCCACCAATGACGATCATAGTGTCATCTGCATACTGAAGAATGGGTATCGATATATTATCATTGAGGTATCCCATACAAGTCTTTCATCAATGCCAACCTCATCATAGTCGACAAAGCATATGCTTCATGCACTACCAGAAGAGGCGACAAAGGACATCCATGTTGAACCCTTCGTTGGGGTTGGAAAAAAAAACCTCTTCTGGATGACCATTTACCAGTACAGCATATGACATCGTCGTAATGCACCTCTTCGTCCATGATATCCACATGCCTGGGAAACCTCTCCTCTCCAACGATGTTCAAAGAAAGTCAGTCCACACAGTCATGTGCTTTAGAGAAATCCACCTTCTAAGCTAATCCCCTCTCCTAGTTTCTCTTCCAATCCAGCAATATCTCATACGCGAGCACCTAGCCATTCACCATGACTCATCTAGGTACAAAGCAGACTGTTCAAGTGAAATAATATCATCAAGTACATCTCGTAATTGATTAGCATGGAATTTGACAATGATGAGATAAATCTCGTTGGATAGAGCAATTGGTCTAAAGTCCTCCACCCTAGTAGATATCTCCTTCTTTGGCAACAAAAATAACAATGCATTGTTCATAAGCTCGAAGCATTGATTGCCTTTCCTAAACTCCTGCAACACCCACCATGATGTCCTCCTTAATAATATCCCATAATTCCATGTAGAACGAAATCGAGAATCTGTATCGTCTGCGTTCAACTGAAAAACTGCCTGTCTAATCTCGCTCTCCGTGAATGGGTTCATCGGCACGTCTCTCCTCTTGCGCAGACGTCCTTCGGCTCCGATGTTGCGTACGTATATTTTTGGTATACTCCACAAAATGTCTACAAAGCAACACCAACTTTGTCGCCATCTTCACCGTGGTTGACCGCTCAGGCTGGCATTACTTCCAGAAGGCGCCCACAAGCTCCCAGAATTTGCCTTCAAGTAACCAAGCATGTTTGAATTTGAAAAAATCCTCGGGCGGACCTCCTCACTCGAAGACCACAATAACGAGGAATGCTCAAAGTGTTCCTGTTGGGAAAAATGAGAGAACATGTTTATTCCATCAGCCCTAGGCTCTCTTATATAGGAGAGTAGCCTATGGGTAAATTACATAAAGCGTACAACAGATACGGGAAATAACTAAAGAGTACATAAGTAGACAATATATGTCAACACTCCCCCTCAAGATGGAGCATAGATGTCAATCATGCTCAGCTTGGATGCACACTTCTGGAACGGGCCTCGTAATAGTGCCTTGGTGAAGATATCTGCAGTCTGATTCTCTGAACTGACATGGGATGTAGCAATGAATCCCTTCTGGATCATATCACGTATAAAGTGACAGTCGACTTCAATATGCTTGGTTCGTTCAAGGAATGCTGGATTGTTAGCAATGAACAAGGCCGCCTGGTTGTCACATTCTAATACCATAGGAAGTGGTACTTCTATATGTAAATATGCAAGCACAGCCTTTACCCACATCATTTCTGTGCTAACCTGGGCCATAGCCCTATATTCAGATTCAGCACTAGACCTGGCTACCACAGTTTGCTTCTTGCTCTTCCATGAGATTAGAGAATCTCCAACATATACAGCAAACCCCGACGTAGATTTCTTGTCCTTGGGACACCCTGCATAATCCGCATCTGCACATGCTGAGATAGAGATTGCTTTGCCTTTCTTGAACAGCAAACCCACACCTGGAGATGACTTGAGGTACCTGAGGATCATATGCATGGCACCCATATGAACCTGGCGTGGTTGCTCCATAAACTGGCTCACTCGACTTACTGCAAAGGATATATCGGGCCTGGTGATAGTGACATACAGAAGTTTGCCCACTAGTTCTCTGTATCTTCTCTTATCCACCTCTTCCGTATCATCATCATATAGCTTCATACTAGGATCCATTGGTGTGGTAGCAGGCCTGCAACCAAGCATTCTTGTTTCGCTCAACACGTCAGTAACATACTTTCTCTGAGACATTACTAGCCCATACGGATTTCTGGCGAACTCCAGCCCCAGAAAATATCTAAGAACTCCAAGGTCCTTGGTAACAAATTCACGACCCAGCATTCCTTTTGCCTCCTTTATTCCGTGTATATCATCACCTGTAATTAAGATGTCATCTACATAAACCATGATTGCAATAGTGCCTCTGGACGTTGTTGGAGCATAAGTTGTATGCGCCTATTGTGTTGTAGCAGGGTAAATGGATCCTGGAGGAGATCCATTTACCCCATCAATGTGTTTAGTCCCACATCGTCTAGTGGTGGGACTTGGAGGCTCTAGAGAGGCTATATAAGGAGCCCCAGACCTCCTGTAACCATTGAGAAAAATCAATAGAGAAACACGCCCCTTTGAGGGCTTCTCCCGTGGTTTCATCCCGCTCCTCACGGAGTAGGGTTCCACGTAAAATTCGGTGTTCTTCTTCGTTCTTTATTTCTTTATTCCATGTGTACGCTTCCGCTTCCGATTTTCTAACATGGTATCAGAGCGGGTCGATTCTCAAGGGTTTTAGGTTCATCAGTTGATCGAGATGCGTTTGTTTTTTTTTTAGATTTTTGCTTGAAGATCATCGTTGTATATCATTCAAGATTCAAGATCAAGTTCTGGGGTGTTGTTTAAAACCCTAATTCCACGTTGATGCCAACGTTGATTGTGCTGCAAATATCTGCAAATTCTGAAGAACAGTTTCTAGGGTTCCTGGAACCCCTAAATCAAGGTGGCACAAGGGGTTTTCAGTCGGTCGAGCATCGATCTTCGAGCCTCTAGGCATCGGTCGATCGTCTTCAGCCCTCCGGACGCGTGCATCCCGCGGGCACGCCCAGGCACAGAAATCGCAGCCCCTGCAACTGCGATCCTCCAAGAGATGGTTGGTGGCATCCCCGCTTCTCCGGTATATCCCAAGGCGGCGGCATCTCGATGCCACACCTTCAGATCGTGTACAGGGGGAGCTCTCCTCTCCTAGCGGTACCTCGTGGCTCCTAGGCGGAGCTCCCGCTCCTGTTCGAAGTAGCCCTGCACGATCAAGATGCTTCTTCTCCAGGCTACGCACCACCAGGCACTTCTCGCTCCTCACGATGGAGCTCTCCAGGCAGCACTAAAGTCGCATCCCCACTCGATGCAACGCATTCCTCCTCTACGCGCGAAGATCGATCAAAGCCCTATCCGCATAACGGCTCTAGAGCATCACGCTGGCAGTGCACCTCTCCGCCTTCCAGGTCCAGCAAACCCAGGCGGCGGGCCCTGGGAACTCGCAGGCGATGCGTCCCAAAGCTCCTGGCGGCAGTGCGACTCTCCCGCCTCCTGGACACCGATCCCTCCTTCCTCGCAGCAGGCAGCTGCGGGTTCGCGCGCCTCCCATCTCGACGGTGGCAACTCCAGGCCGCAGTGCCCCTTGTTGCAGTGGTGCTCTCCATGAGCCGCTGATGGCGCTCCATCCTCAAACCCTTGGCAGGCGGCGGGCCTTTGTGTCAAGGGTTCCCAGACAGGGAACCCTAATAAGACAGGGCCGTTTTTTTAAAAATAAATTTTAGTTATTTCTTTGAAGAGCCCAACGGGGGCTGTTTGGTTAAAAAAATATTGTACTGACCAAGATGGGTTGTGATAAAAAAAATAGGAAAAAGTGAGGGAGGCCCAAATGTAAAAAAAAAGGAGGAAGGTTGCATATTTTGGGTCCAAAGGTGGGCCGAGTGTTGGTTTTAAAAAAAATCGAAAAAGGCACGTACATGAAAAAAAGCCGTACGCATATTTGCAAAAAAAAAGGTTAAACGGTTATAAAAAAATGGAAATAGCCAGAAAAAAGGGAGTGAAAAAAAATGTTGCACGAAAAGTCGAGAAAAAAAAATGATGTAATCGACTTATTTGGTTTTCCCCCCATTTTATCTTGTCTTCTCCCAACTTTGTCGAGATGTTCATATTCCGACAAGTATGGGAGAAAGGGGGAGTATATCTGTAGAGCCACAGGTCTTGTATTCCAGATCCAGATTCAGATACCAGTCTCCAGACCAGCCAGTTGATCAGACTCTACAGTTCGGTTTCAGAAACACGCCCCTTTGAGGGCTTCTCCCGTGGTTTCATCCCGCTCCTCATGGACTAGGGTTCCACGTAAAATTCCGTGTTCTTCTTCGTTCTTTATTTCTTTATTTCATGTTTACGCTTCCGCTTCCGATTTTCTAACAGACGTCTTTTGTACAAACAAGGAATGATCAGTATTAGAGTGTTTGTATCCCTGTTTTTCAAAGAGATCTGAGAGCTTCTGAAACCACGCTCTGGGACTCTGTTTAAGGCCATAGATAGCCTTATGAAGTCTGCACACCTTGGAGCACTCCCCCTTAACAGCAAATCCAGGTGGTTGTTGCATGTAGACTTCCTCCTGTAGATCACCATATAAGAATGCGTTCTTCATATCCAACTGATAAAGAGGCCACTCACAAGTAACCGCAACTGACAGCAGAATCCGTAGGGTAGAATGGCGGGCCACTGGCGAAAAATTATCAAGGTAGTCCACCCCGTATGTCTGTGTAAAGCCACGAGCAACAAGGCGAGCCTTGTATCTGTCAATATTGCCATCTGCATTCTGTTTGACTATAAATACCCACTTGCAGCTCGCGGGTGACACCTCAGCGGGTATAGGAACCAAACTCAACGTTCCTCTAGACTGGAGTGTTGCCATTTCTTCCTTCATCGCTTGACACCACCTAAAGTCCTTCAGAGCATCTTGGTAATTTCGGGGAATAGCTACTGCTGACAATGCAACTGCAAAGTTCCTGAAATCGCCGGTTAGTCGATCAAACGATACGGAAGCTGCTAAAGGATAGGATGCGCAGCTCCTTTTTTATTTGCGTATAGCAATAGGAACATCCAAGTCAGTTGTTTCCTCATCTGTTCTCTGTAACACATCCTGCTCAGAAACATCATTAGATCCATCAATAATAATATCTTCAGAACATACTTTAGGCGAGCTTGGTGATGAGCAATGACCATGAGCTGAGGTAGGCATGCGGGTGTAATGATACGGTAGTGATGACACAGGTATATTAGTGGGGGGTGCAGAAGAAGGTAACGGTTCTGGTAGTGGTGAAGGTGGTGATGGTGGTGGTAGTGGTGATGGTGGTGGTGGTGGTGTCATGTAAATGGCATCAGTAGTAGCTGGAGGTATCAACTGATCACCTGATGTTGAAAAATACATTACATTTTCAAAGAATGTGACATCTGCGCTAACAAAATACCGTCTCCGCACTGGATCATAGCACTTGTACCCATTCTGAGTTCTGGAGTACCCGACGAACACACACTTGACAGCCCTAGGAGAGAGCTTGTCAATACCAGGAGACAACTGGTGGATAAAGGCAACCGAGCCAAACACACGAGGGGTGAGAGAAAATAGCTCTTTTCCTGGGAAGATAAGGGAGAACGGAATCTCTTCACCTAGAATAGATGACGGCATACGATTGATCAGGTAACATGCAGTAAGAACAACGTCACCCCAGTAAGAATGAGGTGCATAACTAAGGAGTGACCTGGTAACATCTAGTAGGTGGCGATGTTTCCTTTCAGCAATCCCATTCTGTTGGGAGGTATAGGCACAGGATGTAAGGTGGATAATCCCTTTGGATGAGAAATAATTAGCTAGGACATGAGTACACATCTCCAGTGCATTGTCACTTCAAACAATTTTAACAGATGCAGAGAAAACATTGCGGATCTCATTAAGAAAATTGATAATAATATTCCCTGCTTCAGATTTATTCTTTAACAAAAATACCCATGAGACACGAGAGAAGTCATCCACAATAACTATATAAAACCCGTGTCCCTGGTGATCAGGAACACGACTCGGACCCCAGATATCAATATGAAATAACTCAAACTTGGAGGTACTACTCCGACACTGACGACTGGGAAAGGTAGACCGATGATACTTTCCCAACTGACACGCCTCACATTGGATAGATGTGTGAGGTAAAATCTGGGGTAGAACACGACGCAACTTCTGAAGCGACAGATGTCCAAAGCGCAGATGCCATAGTAGATGAGAGACAGATCCAGTAGGTAGAGATGAGGTTCCACCAAAGGAAGTCTGGCACAAGCGATAGAGGCCTCCTTGCTCATAGCCACGACCAATCACGTTGCCTGTAAGGATGTCCTGAAAAACAAGTGACGATGGATCAAAAATTGCCCGACATTGTAAATCCTTTGTAATTTGGCTGATAGATAATAAATTCATTGAAAAATCATGTGCATGTAACACATTCTTGAGCTGCATAGGAGTCAGTCTAATCTCCCCCTGACCAGTAATCGGGGAGTGTGTGCCATTGGGATAACCAATGTTCGTCCTGGAGGGATCTGTCTGTACCCTGTAAGTAGACTTCGATCACCATATAAATGATGTGTGGCGCCAGAGTCCATAATCCATGCTAAAGTATCTGATCCACTACTAGTAAATGCATGTGTGCTACCTGATGCACTGGTAGAAGCAGAGGCGGATGCAGCAACGTCGGGTTGGCTCTCAGCAGTGTGTGTTGGGCCGGATGGAGGAATAATGCCCCTTAGACGGGCAACAAGGTCATCAAATCGTTGATCCAAAGAAGCAGCAGATGGAGGTTCTATCTGCTCAGCAACTCGAGCAGATGCAGGGAATCCATGCTTGGAGTAGCATGTGTCTTCAATATGTCCGGTGCGGTGGCAGTAGGTACACGTTGGCCGAGTACGGCCTCCTCTACCACGAGGACCACGGCTTCGTGTATAATGGTGACCTCCACGATCTATGTTGGCTGCCATGGCTGAGGTCGTCTGATTTGTAGCCGTAGAGGGTACAGTGATCCTGCTCAATCTGTGAAAAGTTTCCTCCATAGGAGGAATAGTAGAGTCTGCCAAGATCTGAGACCGTGTTGCCTCATACTCAGGGTCAAGGGCAGCGAGAAAAACCCCTACCATAGTAGCATTCCGGTAGGTCTTTTGTTGCTCTGGTGTGGCTGTCAGGGGCATAAAGCTATACAGCTTCTCGAACATCCCTCGTAGGGATGTGTACAGTGAATGTAGAGGACGTCCATTCTGCTTGATAGTGAATATGTCATGCTGGAGCTGCAGAATCTTTGTCTCATTCTTCGCTTGAGAATATGTGGCGGCTAGAATGTCCCACACATCTTTGGCCGTGGGTTGATGAAGAATATCGTTGGCAATCTCGATTGCAAGAGTTCCAGATAGCCAAACTTTGGCATATGCATCATCTGCCTCCCACGAGGCATTAACTCCAGTCTTCTCAGCAGGCTCTTCTTCAGTAAGAATATGTTTCTTACCGGTTGACTTCATCATACTCATGAACTGCATTGCCCACAGTTCATAGTTCGAACCATCCATCTTCACAATCGACGTTGGACCTCGGAATGCGCCTACAGATGGGATATTTGCCTTGCTTTCTGACATACTTGTAACCAAAGACTGGAGTAGTAGACTGAGAATAAGATTGTCTACACGAACATAGATGGGTTTAGTTGTGTGTGCAGACTTCAAGCAACCAAACCCATTTCTTTAGCAGTGTGCACGCTAGAAATGCGTGTAGGACTGAGTCACGGCTAAAGGGCACACACGGGAAGCCGCCTGAGAACACGTACTGTCAAGCACGCACGGAAGGTGCGAGCAGCACGCTGGAGAGCACGCTAGGGAAGCGCGTGAGACGCGCAGCACCACGCTAGGCGCACTGCGAGAGATGCGTTCAGGCGCACTGCGAGAGATGCGTTTAGGCGCACTGCGTTGGTGATGCGCACTGCGCTGGAGATGCGCACAGCGCTGCAGGCGCTAGGGATGACTGCAGGTGCGCAGTCGCGCGCTATGCGTGCAGACGCACGGTGCTACGTGCGCAGGAGGCGCAGAAGGCGCGGGAGGCGCACACACGCAGGGCGATGCAGGGCGCAGAAGGTGCGCACAGGAGCTTCATGCGCCGGCAGCAAACGACGAGAGGCACCGCCGGCGGCGTGAGGAGAAAGAAGGGCTCGACGGTGGGGCTAGGACTAGGGTTAGGGTTTCAAGAACTCCGGTCTAGGACCGTCGCTCTGATACCATGTTGGGAAAAATGAGAGAACATGTTTATTCCATCAGCCCTAGGCTCTCTTATATAGGAGAGTAGCCTATGAGTAAATTACATAAAGCGTACAGCAGATACGGGAAATGACTAAAGAGTACATAAGTAGACAATATATGTTAACAGTTACAAACGACTAGTACGACAACTCGAGAAAGAATTTCTCCATGTATATCAACACCCACTAGCATCAACAATCACCGATCATTAATAATAGTGGCTTCATATTCCAAATGTTATTCTATTTTTGTCAGTGTTGTAATAGTGGCTCACCATTGACGCTCCATTTATCCTATCACCATCAATAAAGCTTCTTCCATTATTGTTAGGGGTTTAAATGCAAGTGTTGTTATTATAAATTATTGTAAAATATAAAGGGGGTAGAATAACCGGAAGGTTGTGGTGAGAACCTGTTAATAAATTTTCAAGTTATTTTTTTGAAAGAAAAAACGACCTCCACCTTTTAGGTGTGTGCCCAAAAACTTTACCATTAATCACCTCATTAAAAGTACAAGCCTAAAATATGCATAAGTAAGAAATTACAGACTCCAACTCTCAACCAGCGACCTAGCGTGCGCCACCATATTTTTCACATACACTCGGCCTTGATGGAAAGTCACACCTTTTCTGGCAATCAATATTGCCTTAGTTAGCTATATGCCCAGCTCGTTCCTCCTCTGTGCCACTGCATCTTTCCCCAATAGATTCCCATAAACTAGTTATGCAATCAATACGAATCGCATGGTTTCCAAACGTGTTCCAAACCTCCAAAGAGCACCTACATTTGAAGGAGGTGATCTGCATCCTACACTTCCTCTTGGCATCACAAGCAGTTTGGGTTTGTATTGGGGATTAATCTTGCAAAGCATTCCCCAGTCAAGAGCCTTCCCCTTCTAAAAATCCACACGAAGACATTCACTCGAGTTGCAATCTTCCATTTTCAAATTCTCATGAAGTTTGCCTCGCATCCATCAGAGTCAAAGACCATCGAGCTCTTCAAGTCTTTGTATGCTTTCTCTACTGTGAAAATACCATCTTGCCAACACCAATAATTTCACCCATCTATAGACCCAGCCACGCATTCGAGCTCTTCAAACAACGTCATCAACTCCTCAAATCGTTGATCCAAGAGCTCTATCCCAAAAAGTGGAAAGAAATGCTGCATATCCCAAATTTCAGCCATTGTAGCCTCTTGATTAGTTGCCAGTGACATTAAACACAGAAATCTCTCTCCCAGGATCTCGCCCTCACTCCAATCATCAATCCCAAATCAGAAGCCAACGTCGTCTCCAAGCACATGTTTCAGAAAAGGGTGAATCTCATGTGCCACCCGACAAATACCTCGTCAAAAGTAGGAAGAAGCCAATCGAAGATCCCCAAGACTTGGAAGGAGCAACTAGATCCATAGCTATTGCGGATAACATTGCAAACCAGACCGTTGCAATCTCCCCAGATACGTGCAACCCACTTGCTAAGAAGTTTTTATCCATCTCCTCCAAGTCGTGCACCCCAAGGTCTCCCCATCATCCTTAGAGCATGTGACCGACTTCTAATCAACCAAAGGGATCATATTCGTCCATCCACAAGAGGATCAAAAAAACCTCCTCACAATGCCCTCCATTTTCTTTCTCACCCCGATCATGAGTAACTTGGACGAGAGAGAAAAGATAGAAATCACAGATAGCACAAACATCAACAACACTAGTCTACCTCCTCTAGACAGGCACACCGACTTCCATCTCGCTGGTCTCTTCTCCAACATCTCAATTACTGGATGCCAATCATTCGTGTTCATCCTTCATGTAACCAGAGAAACACCCAAGTAGCGCAAGGGTAATTGCCCCCAGGGAGAATGCAACCAAATAGCACATCTTACAATCTCCTCCTCATCTAAGTCAAAAGATGCAAATTCAGATTTCTTCATGCTGAGCATTAGCCATGAAATCATCTCGAAGATGTCTCCACTACAACTCATCGTGTCTGCCTCCACAAAAAGGATCGTATCATCCGCATATTGGAGGATGGGGATCAAGATCTCCTCCCTCGAGTAGCCGTTGCAAAACCCCCTCATGATAGCACGATCAAACCATAACCGACAAGGCATCAGTAGCAAGGATGAAAAGGAGCGGGGCCAAAGGGCATCCCTACCGCACCCCTCGTTGTGGCCGGAAGTACCCCCCTTGGTTGGCCGTTCACCAGTATTGCACAAGAGATCGTCGTAATACATCTCTTCATCCACGCTATCCACTTGTCCGAAAATCCACGCAAGTGAAGTGGTGCCTAGATGGAGCGCCAATTCACATAGTCATAAGCCTTGGAGAAGTACACCTTCCATAGAACTCCCTTTGTTTTTTGCCTACGCTATTTAGCTACAATCTCTGAAGTTGGCACCGCGATGTCCATAAGTTGCCTACCCAGAAGGAAAGCACTTTGAATCGATGCTACAATATTATTTAGCACCTCGCTTCATACGATTTGCCAAGATCTTGGACATAATCAAGTAGATCGCATTTGGTTTGTATTCTTCCACTCTTGTAATCGTGTCCTTGGGAAGTAAAAAAGAAAGAATTGGTTAATACGGTCAAAGCCATATTTGCCCTCCGCAAATTCCTTCACCACCTCCATTATCTCCACTATCATGAGATCTCAGAACTCCCTATAGAAGAAGACTGGAAACCCATCTAGACTTGGGCATCCGTCCGGATTCAGTTCAAAGAGAGCTTCACGTACCTCCTGTACCCCAAAAAAGTCTCATCAGTACCTCTGCATCTAACACCGAAATGTTGTTTACCTCCACGCCCATCCACCTTTCTCTATTGTGTGATGCCCGCATGCTCATGTTCTAGATATAGTTCGTTACTGCCCTAGCAAACTTGACCTCCCTGCTAACTACACTACCCTCGATCTCCAGTGAATGTATCAAGTTCATCCTTCTTCTGCCATTTGCCACGGTATGAAAGAACCTAATATTTGCATCGCCCTCCTTCAGGTACTTCCGCCTTGATCATTGTCTCCACTAAACCTCCCTCTTCCTATCCTCCTCCATGATCTTTCCGATTCCCTTTCATCATCCAACAAATCCAGTCTCATAAGTTCTTCATGTGCCTGATCACGTCTTAAACCTCGCTCAACCCTAGAGTTCCTCCTGAACTCGAGAAGCCTATGTCAAAGTGCAGCCAGTTTCAAGGCTATCTTTACAGTAGCCGAACCATCCACATCCAAACTTGTACAAAATGGAACAACCAGGTCGCGGAACCCATCCTCCAACAGCCAGCACCGCTCAATTTTAAAATATGACAAAGATCCATTGCCATTGTAGGTATTAAGACACAGTGGTGTATGATCATATCTCGATCAAGGAAGCAATGTAACTGCCGCCAGATTAAACCTCTCTAAAGCCTCCACTGACAGGAGAAACCGATCAATCTGTGACCTGGAAGAGGAGCCTCCCCATGTATACTTGCAGGTCGTCGCATCAAGAACCTCCATATTTAATTCCTCCACCGTATATGCAAAGAAATCAGAACCTGGATCATGAGCACCTCTCCCACCATGTATATCCTCCACGTAAAGTGTGACATTGAAGTAACCACCCACCACCAAGCCTCCTCCGGGAACTTAGTCCTAATGTTCCTTAATTCATCCCACATAATCACATTCTGGGATGCGCTCGAAATGTTGTACATTGATGAAACAACAAGGCATGACTGATCAGTCTTGCTCATCAAGAGAATCGAAACCGAATGAACCATCCTCACCTCTTTAACCAAAATCAAAAAGATTCCCATTCCACACAATCACGATCCCTCCAGAGCTTCTGCTAGCTAACATTTCTCTAAAATCTGTGAGAAGAGGACACGAATTCGAGTTCCATCTCACAGTCTCATGAATCAATTTTTGTTTCCTGTAACATGCCACATCGATCTTCCATGTAACCAGCATGGAGCTGATAGCCATCCTTTTGACAGGTTGGCCCAGCCCCCGCACATTTCAAGTTAGAAGTTTCATTGGGTAACTGAGGGGAGTATCCCCACCACCTGCACTCATACCCTTTGTGCAACTTCCGGCTCAAATGATCTCTCCGAGCTCTACACAGCCACCGCCAACATGTTGGTTTATCTAACCTCCCTCGTTACTTATAGTATCCACCCTCCTTCCATAGATCCATTTCCACCCCGTTTGCCACATCAACCTCAATTTCATTCTCCAGAGATTCTCCTTCTTCCTACATGCACACCTGTCGCAAGACCTCCCAATCTGGAGTATCCGTCCTCCTTCGCTTCCTTGAGAAACATCGAAGTTGCTGCCTCGACTCTCGTAAGGAACCTAGAAACCTTATTCCCTACCAGTGCTTCTCCGATCAACAATGATGAACCCCCCTTTCACCTTTACATGGTGAAGCAACCTAGATGATGTTTTTTGGGTCCTCAGAATTCGCGCCCACACCAGATCCTCCGACCCGCTGCCGTGCACCTCACCATCAGCCTCGCAAAGATCTCCTTCATGACTAGAATGGTCCCCATCCAGTCGCACAACTTCGAGGAAGCCCGGGGGCACGATAGGAATCTCAAGAAGCATCAGATCTTCATCTATTCTTTCTGAGCTCAGAGGACCCTCCAACGAGTAAAAAATTTCATCCAGGTCTGATGCTTCGGATCCGAATCAAGCTTCCCAGTTGTACACCGAATTCAGATCCAAAGGGATGGGGTCCTGAAGTCCGGAACCTGGAGCCACTAGATCTGTCAAAGGATTCGAGTTTGCTTTAATACCCAAAACAGTCAGGTCAGTGAACCGACCAAAATTCCAACCGCTTCCCCTCCCGTTTCGAACAAAAATCTAACAGCACGGTGGCAGAGTTAATAGGGTTTGCACTAAATGCACCCTTTTCACCTTCCCCAGATTTCGTTGATTCCGAGATTTCTGCCAAAGAAGTCGACGCTTGACCTTCTCTAACCTATGAAGTCTTCGTCGCTGCAGACACCGGCACCTCTCCGCTAAGCATGTGCAATGGGTCGGGTACCCAACAGGCTTGTGGGTACCCGACCCGTTAAGATTAGGCTTGGTATTACTTTGGAACTTCAACCCGAAAAGACCTGGGCCTAGCCCGGCCCACAACTAAATAGGTCTGGGCTTGGATATTGTTTTTTTTTTGCAATCTCGGTTCGCCCCGATTGGCCCGAATAATATTTATGATTTTGTTTTGAAATGTAATACTATATATAGCACATACTCATGTCCGAATAATAACAATAGTAGTAGGATATACAAAATTCAAAACGTATGCATATATGGTAGATAATTGCTCATATGTAATGTAATGATTAGATTTTTATTTCAAGGCAATATATTGATTGATGAATTAATGAAAGATAATTGACAACATTATGGACTCGTAGCCACGATACTTTCTATTTTAAATTTAGTTAACCATATGCATTAATAAATCCACTATTTTAAAATGGTGAAGCCTTCTCCCACTTTAAGTAGGGTTGGCTACATGAATTCTTGCTCAAATCCATGTATAAAAATTTTTCTATTTTTTACGCTTGTTGTGAGCTACCTAACGCAACCCCCACATGGGGGATTTGAACCCTGATCTTTTGGATGGTAGATACGCTGCACTACCACCAGATCATTGGAGTGGATTTAAATGTATTTGAATTGTATTTCTACATTATTTAATAAGATTGTGGGCTAAATGGGCGGGCTTGGGCTTTTAAAATGAATCCAAGCTCGATTATAAGTGGGCTAAGCCCGACCCGAAATTAAATGGGCCTAGGCAGGCCTGGACCCTATATTTGATGGGTTAAATGAGCTTTTATGCATATGTAAATGGGTCGGTCTGACTCGACCCGATGCCCATGCCTACTCTTCGCCACCGGGATGCTTCTCATCCAAGGCTTTGAGCCAAATTCCCACCGTTCTTTACCTGATCCTAGGCAACATCCTCATTGGAAATGGAGGTTAGGAGCCACGCATATATATGATCACCTCTTCCTCCTCGCTCGACTGCAAACCAGAACAACAGATCTTTTCTAACTTGTATACATGTAACAACGCTTCCCGGAGAACCTCCATCTTTCGGCAACGTAATGGAACACCCAGAACTTTCAACTGTTAGGTTTTACCATTAAACCCCAAAGCTCCATCGAGATAGTGAGGTCTTCGCCAACCGATACATGCTAACGATTCCAACAGTGCACTGCCCTCCAAATTTCCCAACAACAATTCCTTCGCACCTGATGACAATAAACCCCTCAAATAAAGTACTCCTCCCAGCATATAGCGCCAGTCGAAATCGCTTCTGAAATCTCCTCACAAACCCTTGGTAAAATTTCCTTCTCACCTTCATCGATCAGGATACCAACAAGTGGGTCTTTGTTCTTTGCTCCTTCAAATAAGCGCTACCACAAGTTTAGGGATTCCAATTCCGATTGATCTTGCAGGTAGATCGTAGGAATCTCGTCTGCCTTCTTTTGATTTGATTGCACGGAGACCACCTTCTTCCTCGACCAAAGGCCCTAGCCCACACAATCTCGCCGACGATGACCCGAGCAGCCACACCAAAAGCATAAAGGCTTTGCTGCCGCATAGGGCCTTGGAGATGTGATCCCCTACGTTGCATCGGAAACACCATGAGGTCTTCTCCGCATTGTGCTTCAGCCGGTCATGGCCTTTCTTCTTTGCATCGCTCCACGGCCCTTCCCTTGCCAACTCCTCCATGACGACATCATCGGCATCCTCCCCATTTTCATTCTCACTCCCTTGTTGCTCTTGCCGACAAGGGTGACCCTCTTTTCTCTCATAGAGTGGGACTCCTATGCTTGCTCCCGTTCTCTTTTTTATATATTTTCAAGTTATTTTGTAGTCGTTAATCGCAAAACCTAGCGGTTTAATCGGTGGATTTTTGATATTGCCGACGATCATGTAAAGTTAGAAATTTTGTGGGGTTGTGGTATAAATATAACATAGAAGGTCATTATGAATATCTGTAGGGGTACAAACGGCCCAAAATTTAATTGTTCAAGGACTATGATATCTTTATAAAAAAAATCTTTGGGAAAAGATGTGAACATTTGATTATAAAGGAGTGGCACAAAAATATGGACTGCTTTGCTTGAAGAATTAGAGACTCTTCATAGAATCATAACACAGATTGCAAGGTTACTGGAGCTGAGTATTTAACCACTCAAAAATTAGTAATTGTTTAGAGTAATAAAAGATTAATTTGATTTAGTTTTTGTATTGTCCAAGATCTATTTATTGAGTGGTATGTGGTCACATGCTTAGTCTCACATCATCTATTGAGATAGAGTTGTTAACAAGTATGACATAGTTGTGTTTCACTGAGAATAATAACAGATCGGGTTATTGAAGGTCCTCCCATAGAGTAAAGCGATAATCATGACCATGAAAAATCATGTAAATTCATGGATATTTTCAGGCCGTGGTGTAGCACATATCTTTTTTCTTATTAGGGTATGTATTAGAAGTGCAAAAATAGACAAGAATTACTCAACTCAGCCACTTGCCATCTCAAAGATTCATGACATGACAAAGCATGACAAATATGCTCCAGTTTGAGGGAGAGCGCCCCTCATTGTGTTTTTGCAATTTCCCTTTTTGGAATCTACCCAACAACCTCCTATTAAAAAAGTCTGGTTTTCATTGTGAAATAAGAAAATTGGTTTTCTCTAACAAACATGACCACCAACTTCATAAGAAATTCTTTGTTCATCTTCCCAAGCATGAGCACCCCCAACCCACCCTCTATCGATATGATGACCATACCTCAGTCCAACACAATGATCATTGCTATCCAGCCCAAATCTCGACTGGAAAAATCTCCTCAATATCCCTCTAATTTATGAAGAATCCTTACTAGATATCCACGCACTAATAGGTAGAACATCGGAATGGATGAGGAGCGCCGACTTTAAATGAACTAACCTGTCTCCCCCACACACATATGCACCTTGCCTTCCAACTAGGCAACTTATGTCCGTCTTCTCCAACAAAGGTATCTTCTGACTAAGCATGCACCTGGTTCTAAGCAATCCCAAATATTGCAATGGTAGATACTGATGACACGACCCTACCACATGCCCAATATCTTTTGTAACCTCATGGAGACCGAAACGCTCAAATATGGGATTCTCGCAATTGATTTGCAAATAGGAATCCGTTAAAAATCTCAACCAAATCAGATGAGTACGGAATCCCTTTAGAGAACCATCCACAAATACTAGTGTTATCTGTGTCTGCAGTATCGTGATGGACAAGTCATGAGTTGTGTATTCAGTAAGAAACCACCTTGGATTGTTTGATTCATCGTCATAGCCAATGCATCAGTTGCCAAAACAAGAAAAAATATAATCAAGAGAGCAACCCTGAATAGCACCCTCTATGCCTTGAAAGAACATCTCAATGTCCATTCACTGAACCTAAGCAAGAGGCAATAATAACACCTCTTCATCCATGGAATTAGTATATTTGGGGAACCTAATATGAAGAGCAGTCCATAAAAAAACACCAATCTATTATATCGTAGGCTTGGATAAAGTGCATTTTCTAAAGCAGTTCAAACGATCACCTCTTCCAATTAGCCACCATCTCCAATGCCGTTACTAAAATATCCCCATGAGTCTAATAGGTACAAAAGCAATTTGTTGTAGGCTAATTAGGTCGCCAACGGCAAAGTACAACATACTAACCAAAGCTTTGGCACAACAAAGCATTCGAGAGAGCAATGGGCCTTAAATCTTCAATCCTCCGAGCAATGTCCTTTACAAGCAAGAAAATTAACGTCCTTTACAAGCAAGAAAAATAACGCAATGTTCAGCATGTCAAAGTTAGACTGTCTCCTCTCCAACAAAAATATAACTCTTTAAAGTAACAAATTTGGAAACCACCAAGAGTGGAATCAGCTCCTCCCTCACCTCCCATGTCTCTGGCATGGATCAATTCAACAAGAGTTTCAGGGTCATTCCGTTTCGAGTGAAAACCGAGAGGGCTGAGCCTTTTCTATTCTTTGGGAGTTGTAGCTGGTTAGGAATGCCTGATTTTTTGAAAGAAGAGATTATTTCAAGAATATATGCAGACATGTATGCTCTTTAAATGAGCCTCAATCAAAATACTTGTAACTTATTACTTATCAATAAATAGAGCACCTAATAGTGAACACACTTCTCTTTCTCAAAAAAAATGTATGCAGATATGCCTAGCTCAGTTGCAAAGGTATTTGATCTCCTTCATCAAAAGTCAGGAGAAAGCCTCCCATCCACTTAGGGGAAGAATCAAGGGGGGAGAACGTCCTTTACAAGAAAATTTTTCTTGCAAAGGTATTTAGATATGAGAAGTGTTGGCTTCTAGAGAATAATTTTAGGGAGGTGGTGGCCTCTCATTGGTCCACCGTGGTTGTTGACAGCTCGGCTGCGTCTCGCTTCGTTCAGAAGCTTACCTCCTTACGTATAAGACTGAGTGTGTTCAAGAGGGAGTCTAGAGCTGCCAGATGCGCTACGAGGAAGGACGCTGAGGAGGTGGTACGGAGGCTGGATGCTTTGGAAGATTGTAGGGAGCTCTCGGTGGACGAGTTGGCTACTCGCTCGGCTGCTCAAAAACTAATTGCGTCAGAGGATCATAAGCGGGTCACTAAATGGAGACAGAGGTCGAGGAGTGTGTGGCTTCGGGAGGGGGACGCCAACACATCTTACTTTCATCACGTTGCTAATGGGAGACGTCGTTCCAATGCACTGTGTTCGGTTGCGGTAGGTGGTGTACGCGTGGATGGGAACAAAGAAATGGGGAGAGCTATTGTCAAACACTTTTAGGATGTCTCTTCGAGGACTATACCGAGAATTTGGAAATGGTTGGGTCTAGGGGCCACGCCCTTGACGCCCTCTTTCTGTGATATGCTAATTCAGGATGTATCCTTGGAGGAGGTAAAGGATGCGATTTGGGACTTAAATGCAGACAGGGCTCCGGGCCCGGATGGCTTCCCGGTGGCTTTCTATAAAGACTTTTGGGATTTGGTTGGCTCTGAGGTTCTTGAGGTCATCTCTGAATTCTGTTTGGGCAACGCGGGCTTCGAAAGGATTAAGGGTACACAGATCTCGGATTGCCTCACTCTCGCCTCGGAGATCATTGCGGACTGGAGGAGAAGGGATACGCGCGATGTGGTGTGGAAAGTGGACTTTGCGAAGGCTTATGACAGCCTTGATTGGAGGTTCTTGTGGTCGGTGTTGCGGAGAAGGGGATTTCCGGAGAGATGGATCTATTGGATGAGACGTTGTGTGACAACGTCTTCTCTTTCGGTCATGGTGAATGGTCGCCCGGAGGGTGGCTTCTTCCAGCCGCGTAGGGGCGTGCGTCAGGGGTGCCCCCTTGCTCCTCTATTATTTGTCCTCGCCGCAGACGTCTTGACACACATTGTTCTTCGCGTGGTTAATTGCGGACTCTCGGCCGGGTATTCGAGGGATGGGGCGCTGGTCCCGCTTTTACAGTACGCCGACGATACTATATTTTTCATCAAGGGGGGAGCAGCGGAGGCCAATGGTATGGTCGTGGCCTTAGATATCTTCAGTGAACTATCCGGCTTGTGCAAGAATGCTGATAAATCGAAGGTGGTCCCGATCGGCCTTTTCGTGGATGAGGGTGACGATTGTGCGCGGGCACTTGGGTCGGACTGCAGCTCCTTACCGATGGACTATCTGGGGATGCCTTTGACGGTGGGAAGAACGAGGATGCGGGATTGGCTAAGAGTCGTGGAGAAGGTGGAGGCGAGATTGGCGGGTTGGAAGTCAGCCATTCTATCAAGGGGGGCGGTTAGTCCTCCTAAAGGCGGTCCTGCCCTCCATCCCTGTTTATTTCCTATCCAATCGCCGCTTGCCGAATGGAATCCGTGATCGGCTTGAAAAGCTTATGCGTAGGTTCTTATGGGGCAAGCAGGGGGAGGAAATGAGGGGCATCCACCTTGTTAGATGGGATGAAATTACGCTCCACAAGAATGGGGGGGGTCGGGGATCAAGCATCTGGATCATATGAACGAGGCCTTGCTCCTTAAGTGGGCAAGTAGAATTTGGGGCCCTGGGGAGGACTTGTGCTGCACCGTGCTACGCAGGATCTACGGTCTGGAAGGGGGTGGTGGGCGTTTTCTCAAAGCATATATCTTTGTTTAGACCGATCCTTGGCAATGGCGACTCCTTCGCTTTTTGGTCTGATGATTGGACGGGGGAGGGGCCCCTTTGCGTGCGTTTCCCACGTTTGTTTGCTCTTGCGGATGATAAAGATGTGATGGTTGTGTCTTGCTGATCGGATGGAAATTAGTTCCCGACATTCTCATCTAGTTTCTTCGACCAGAAACTCGATGACTTCCTCGCGTTACTGAATTCTATCAAGGATAAGGGGCGTCCAACGGAGGGAAGGGACCATTGGGGCTGGTGTGCGGGTCCATTCACGGTTAAGAAGGCTTTTGGGACGATTTGCAGGCCTCCGCCGTCTCGCTCAGAGGTTGTGATTCGCGATTGTGCTTTTTTCTGGACTCTCAAGCTCCCCGAGCGTATTGGTTTTTTCTTGTGGCTGCTACGTAGACAAAGGATGATGACAAGGGACATGTGTGCTCGACTTCTGGGGGCCACCTCTGATAGGTGCCTCCTTTGCGAGGAGGTGATTGAGACCGCTGAGCATCTTTTCTTTAATTGCCCCAAGGTGATTCAGATATGGGGTGGGGGCAGATTGACTTGGCTATGCGTTGTGGATCTGGCGTCTTTCTGCGGCTCGTTGGTAGCGAATAAGAGCAGAGCTCGAAGGGAGATTGTCTATCCAGTCGCCATTATGTGGGCCATTTGACTGGGAAGGAATGCTTTACTCTTCTCGGGGCAACGCTTCTACAAAGAAAACGTGGGGATTCATGCCGCGAGATTAGTGGACGAGTGGGAATTGTAATTGGCTCTTTTTTCGGGTGTTCCTTTCACTTGTATCTCTGCCTTTTTTTCGTTTTTTAAATAATATTTGGGGCGAACACCGACGAGTGTCTCCCCCTGTTTCTGGCTTTCAAAAAAAGGGGGGGAGAACGTGTATCTCCCCTTGTTGGAGCTCGGGGCAGTGCCTCGAAATAAAATCAGAAATAAGGTTATATATTCATGTTTTTGTAGAGTGAATATTGGGAATGGTTATACAAAATCGTTGGAGGATATCATAGGCAATCTTCTAGTCTATGAAACTAAGCTAGAGAATAGAAAGAAAGATGAACTAAAGAAGAAGAAGATACAGGCATTTAAGATGTACTCAAGAGTCAAGATGTCTCGGCTAAAGAATCCAAAGGAGGATTCAAACCAAAAAGAAAATAAGGATATTGCAATGATCACATGGCAGATCAAGAAATTTCTCAAGAATAAGAAGATTTGGCTCGCTAACATGAGAATCAATGTCGAAGAAGAAGAAGAGTCCAGGTTGTAGGACATTTGGACACATAAAGAAAAATTGTCCCTTGCTCAAGAAGGAGCATTTTTTTGACAAGACAGAGAAGACGACATATCAAGCCACTTGAGACGACTCGAGTGGCAGAAATAGTGATGATGAAAGCGCTGCCTAGGACTAGTGGCGTCATTGACTCTACCAACAAGGACGAAGGTATGTCTTATGATAAGATTTTTAAAGTTTCACAAAATCTTTTTATTCAAGTTAAGAATGTTTTTTTTGAAGTCTTCAAGTTAAGAATGTTAAAAGGAAATGGCTAAGTTAAAGAAAATAAATGAAAGCTTGTTTGAAAAAGAGTACTTTGCATACCAGCTTAGAAATTCTGGAGAAAAGAAGGAATCTCTTAAAAAAGATCTTTTGAAAATTAAGAATAGATTTTCTATTTTAGAAAAAGGAAATTAAGAACTTTTCTTTATTAAAAAATATTTCATATTGCATTAAGCTCCTAATAATTTCAAAAGAAGGAAAATTCTTTCATTTGGGTGCTTTAGAATAAAATGCAAGATAACCCCAAAGGCCCAAAATACAAAGGGTACAGATAGTGCACTTGCAAGATTCAAAACAAGCGAGAGGTTGAACGCCAAGAAATAAAGATGCAACCTGCAACAATAAAGATACGCCCAACTCTAGGAAGACAATGGATGCAACCACAGAGGAGCAACAATGATTAGAGAAGTCTACCTACACCGAGAATACTAGGTGACCTCTTATCATTTCTATTTAGATAGTCCATGCATAGTCCATTCCTATTCTTTATTGGGGAGCCTCAAGTCTAAAACTAAGGGGGGACTCTAAAGCAAAAGAAAAAGGATGAGCTCTAAAGATAATATGAAACTATTTTTATTCGATATCAAGATATTATTTAGAATATAATAAGACATTTTTTAAAGAATTTAAAATTATAGACTTCGCTTTAAAAATGTCAAAAAAGGAAAGAAATATGCAGCATTTTAAAAAAAATCTAAGTTGTCAAGAAGGAGAGAATTTTCCTTGAAAAAATTTTATTACACACCACATTTCTATCTTCTTGATAAATGCTTCCATTAGTCTTGTCATCATCAAAAAGGGGATGAATGTTTGTGCCGTGCACTCATGCATGCATATTTTATTGATGACAAAAGGTTGTTCTTGTTTTAAGTAGAAAAGATCAAGATGACAAAAGATTATTCGATAAAGTTATAAGATAAAGCTTGTATAAGATGAGATCAAGCTAATGGAGCTGCAAAAAACATCAACATGAAAAACAAAGCTAAAATGAAGAGTGGACCAAAAGAAACTACTGACGAAGTGTTCCGAGAGGTCTTATAATTTCTTTATGAGAAAGTTGCATTGTAAACCTCATGGATATGCATAGAATACAACTTACCTCACGTCTACTTCTCAAACCAAACCAGCTGACTAACTAGATTGCTTTGATCAATCGACTAGATCCTTAACCATCGTTCACTTCAACAATCACTAGACCAACATCTACCTACCGATTGATCCTTTTGATTAGCCAACTAATTCTTAAGTGTGTCTGACTCAAAGATTTGTCACTCAGCTAACCTTACTACTCTAGAATTATTTCTCCTTTTGTCTAATTTCAACCGACTAACTATATTTTCAAACGACTAAATTTTTTTTAATCGACTGATTTTTTATTTCGATTGACTTATCCTAGTGGGAGTTGCTAGACCCTTTTGTGATAAGATGCATCTTTTCATGACGAGAAATGGCGACCTTAAAGCTATAAAAGAAACTCTAAGCCTTGATTTTTAACAAATTCTCAATACTCACTCTCTGCTCTAAAGAGAATGTTTTTCACTCGTATTCAACTCTAAGTTTTTCACTTGTATCCAACTCCAGTCTATGTGAGAAAGAAGAAGCTTTGCACAATGTGCTTCAAGCCATTGTTATGTGTTAGAAAATCGGAAGCGGAAGCGGAAACGATAAACAGAGCATAATCTCAAGAAACATAGAACATGGAAACACCATGATTTTACGTGGAACCCTACTCCGTGAGGAGCGGGATGAAACCACGGGAGAAGCCCTCTAAGGGGTGGATATTGCATTCCTTTTTCTCAATGGTTACAGGAGGTCTGGGGCTCCTTAAATAGCCTCTCCAGAGCCTCCAAGTCCCACCGTTGGACGATGTGGGACTAAACACTAGATGGGGTAAATGGATCTCCTCCAGGATCCATTTACCCTGTTATAACACAATGGGCGCATACAACGAATGCTCCAACACTCCCCCTCAAGCTGGAGCATGCAATGCTCAGTTTGGACAAACAGAAATAAACTCAACTCAACGCTACAGGACACTACGGACAATATCAACCCAACGCGCACATTGCTGCAATCGAGGACGTTGCTTCTCATGCCGTGCAGGTGAGGAGGACGAACGGGCTAGAGTGTGAGTCAACTTCAGACTCGAAATCTGACCATCGAGTCTGAAACTGCGCCTCAAGTCTCCTCGTCGGAGAACTGGGTCTCTCCCATCTGGCTCAGAGAATGGTGCACTGCTCTGGTGTACCTATGATACCACATGAAAACCCTTGCCCTCAAGGGAATGATCCTCTGCTCTGGAGACCCTATGGCTCACATGAAAACTCTGGCCGAACAACAACAAGAATGATGGGTACCTCGAACAAATGATGGCAACATATGCTCATCTGAAAATGACCGCACACTCGTGCGTGTCTGAAACTGGACTCGGAATCAATCGTCGAGTATGATCAACTGTAGAGTCTGGAATCTGATTGGTCTGGAAATCTGCATCAATCTGAATCTGAACCGAAATCTGAAGAATCTGAAGTCTGGAGAAGACCTGTGACTCTACATATATACTCCCCCTTTCTCCCATACTTGTCGGAAAATGAGCATCAACAAAGTTGGGAGAAGACAAGATAGATAGGGGTAAACATGAAAATTCACAACAATTTCTTGCGGCTTTTCATCATTTTTTAAGCCGTCACATTTTTTAATGACCCCTTTTTTCATAAGCCGCCCTTTTTTTTACTTGCGTACGGCTCTTTAATTTGTACGCACCTTTTTTTGTACTTTGCAACCTTTCCCCTCTTTCTCTTCTTCCTCTTCCTTTTTTTCTTTTTCAAAACATTATCTCTCAGCCCAGTTTTTGGGCCCAAACAAAAAAAACGACTTTTTTTTTAAAGGCACGCTTCCCTTACTAGGGTTCCAAACACGGGACCCGAAAGAAACCCTCGCCGCCCCTGTTGGTGGGCATCTGCCCTCATTGCCACCGCTTGCAGCCTGGGATGTGCGCTGCCTGCTTGCGGCGGCCTGAAAGATGTGCCGATGATGGGGGGTGGCGGAGCCTGCAGAGGGAGGTGCGGTGCTGCCTGGAGGTCTTGCTGGACGGTGCGGCAACCGCTGAAGCGCCACCGATGGCGCGTGGGAGTGGATGCCGCCTGGAAGGAGGAACATCTTCGGGGAGAAGGTGCGGTGCCGCCTGGGTTGAAGGGGGTTCCGCCAGGAGAGAAGGGATCTGCGCCGGGGCGTATAGCGGCGCGGGGAGCCAATCTGGAGGCGCGCGAGGTCGCACCTATACCTCCTGGACTTGGAGGCTAGGGCTTCTGCTGCTGTTTCGGCTTCAGCGCCGCCTGGAGAGGTGCCTTCGCCTGAGAAGTTCGCGGTCGTGCTGGAGGTTGCCTGGAGAAGATGCCGTGGAAGATAACCTCAAGGGGTTCGAGCCCTAGATGATGGGTGCGACTGAAGATGCCGTATGGAGGATCGCCGCCTGGGGGCTTGAAGCCTGAACCTGGAATCTAGAGGAACTGTCGCCGTATGGAGGAGCGCGCGCTGGAGGGTTGCGCGCCGCCTGCGACCTGGGCACCGTTGCCTGGGCGACGAAGATGTGTTCCCCGATGGGGTTTCCCGCATGCTGGATCTTGGAAGATTTAGGGTTTCAATGAGAAACCCTAGAGAACAAAACCTCGGAACTGTAGAACTATAGAATTGAATAATTTCTAGGGATTTATCTCAACCCTTAAACACGAACTTGATAATCAAATCTCGGAAATACAAAGCATAATGAAAAAACCCCGAGAATCGAACCCGCTCTGATACCATGTTAGAAAATCGAAAGCAGAAGCGGAAACGATAAACAGAGCATAATCTCAAGAAACATAGAATATGGAAACGCCATGATTTTACGTGGAACCCTACTCCGTGAGGAGCGGGATGAAACCACGGGAGAAGCCCACAAAGGGGTGGATATTGCATTCCTTTTTCTCAATGGTTACAGGAGGTCTGGGGCTCCTTATATAGCCTCTCCAGAGCCTCCAAGTCCCACCATTGGACGATGTGGGACTAAACACTAGATGGGGTAAATGGATCTCATCCAGGATCCATTTACCCTGCTACAACACAATGGGCGCATACAACGAATGCTCCAACATTATGCATCCGAGATCTGTGAGATCATTTTCAGTTGATATCATATTACAATGCATATTGTTTCAAGGTTGTGAGGTTTATTTCCTTTATTATTGTTGTATGGGATACCCAGGTTGTAAGAAACCATCGTCTGATATTGGAAGAGAATATTGACGCTAGTGGATTATAGTGTCGAAGTATAATTGAGGAGGAGTTGCCCTTGTTGAGCAACTTAAATAGAGCGACAAGACTGAATGATTCAATTGGTTGAAGTCCCAAGTTAGGACGTCCTAGGCCAAGGTTTTTATCCACTTGGGCTTCCCCGATATGATATCTTTGATCGAGGATTATCTTCAAGATTGGACAAATTTATGCATGTTGTTTGTGTTGTAATATGCATGCTCAATGAACTTTAGTTGATGGATATCATCGATCTCCGCTTCCAAGAATAAGCTTTGAATATCATCAACATCGACAAGGGAGATCTGAACTGAGCATACACCAAAGAGCCCAAAAAGAGATCAAGATCAATAAAGTCTCTAAGCATGGGACATCTATGGTCAGACAAATCTCATACATTCTATCACATGGCATGAATAAATGATCCACCCTCTCCAATTTACCCCCACAACGAGAACAGTCTCCTCTAGAACCAGGGACAAGCCTCGACAAATGCACCTTAGTCAGCAGAAACCTGCATCACAAAAGCCACAAAAGCATCTTAATCTTTACAGGTATCAACAAGTTCCAAATAAACTTGCAGTCCCACACCAAATCCCTGAATCAAAACAGGAGGAATCACCAAAGCTCTGTAAGTGTGCTTTACCAAGAAATCACCCTCCCTCTAGGTCTAGTTTTCGAATCCCTCTGATGGACCTGCAATTGGCCCAAACTCCTCCAAAAGACGTAGGAACTCTAGAGGACACTGCTCGGAGAAAGTGGAAGGGAAAGCAGGAAGCGAGGCATCATCCACCCGAACCTCGAGGTCAAGTACATCACGATCAGTTGTTAACACAAACAAGCAGGGAAAGCGTTCCTTCAGAGGGCCCCCGTAAATCCAATCATTAGATCAAAAGGGAAAAGATCACCCATCGCCCACCGGTGGGCACCAACTGTACCAGAAGCTAGAATGAAACTGAACAAATCCCCTTCCAGAATGTAGAGGAGCACAAAGTCATATCACCCATGTATAATTTATTTAACTTATTTGCTCAAAGTCATATCACCCATGTATAAGTTATTTAACTTATTTGCTTATTTATCTTCTTTTTTATTTTTGAGTCATATCACTAGCACCTCGTATGCACCGCCCTCTCTATATGTGGTGCGCAAATGGCTCAGCAACTTATTTGATCTCTCCATATGATTGTGATGACCATGACTCCCGTTGAAACCAAGCCCCTATACTCCACATCTTCTATGATGGTTCAGAGGACTTCTATCAAACTCAAGGACGCATAAAACTATGTACTCCAGTCTCGGGCCTTCAAGGTGTTCCTCGACAATCAGAGGAAGATATGTATCCTTACAAAGGAACATTTAACAGAGACAGATAAAGACTACGAGTCTTGGCTTGAGGACAACTATCAGGTGATGACATTGATGACCAACAACGTTAAGTCCCACATTGCGGCAAACCTCTTGTACAAGGACACCGCAAAGGCGCGTGGGATGAACTGGCACAAACATGCTCTTAGCAGACTTACCAAGTTCTCGATCACATCTGAATGCCGATTTGGTCTACTTCTCAAAGAGTCAACCCTTGCGGAATACTATCGCCAGCATAGCAGCCAATACGAGGACCTTACCATCTCTCAACCTACTTGTTGTCCGAAACAGGCGACTGAAAAATCTGAGTGGCAAATCCTCGATATCAAACTGTGAAAAACAAAATCCTCACATCTGAGACGTTGTCCATCAAGGTCATCTATGGTCGACTACAAAAGCTTACAAATTCTATTAGATGTAAACCTTCTACATGACATGTGGAGAACTCTGTCTTTCTTGCCTCCTTTAAAGAGGTCGCCACTACATCTCCCCAGGAGGCTGAGGCAGTGACTCTGGCCATGGTCATGGCGCATCGTGCATTCAGTGTAAGTGATCCAATCACCTCTCAGAGAGGTGATGAGCGAAGTTTGGCTTCCCACAACAGGCTAAAATTGCATCCGCATCAGACTATGATGTGACTATGACAGAGACACCCTCTGATCATGACTCATGTGGACAAACGGTTCTACTCTTCACCACATACTACTCCTGCTTAATGCAACTGTTGCAAAACTCCTCTACTTGTGAAAATCTCCCTACTGCGAACCTAGCTACCATCTCAAATATTGTAGCCAACTCTACCTCCGTCACATGGCCTACGTGGATTATTGACTCCAGTGTGTCTACTCACTTGATTGGAGAAGGTTGTATGTGACCTCCTCTGAACCCTCTTCCATTGTGAAGATGGTTCACCTAGCC
Source organism: Ottelia alismoides (assembly GCA_037367405.1). Taxonomy (NCBI): domain Eukaryota; kingdom Viridiplantae; phylum Streptophyta; class Magnoliopsida; order Alismatales; family Hydrocharitaceae; genus Ottelia; species Ottelia alismoides. The sequence goes on along the minus strand of JAZKJV010000473.1, from coordinate 128,742 downwards.
AATGATGCACATTCTCCTATTATCACGATTGGGACCATGGATCATAGAAGGCAGTATCGGCGATATATCGCCGATATATCGGTTTCGACAGGGTAAGGGCTTCGATATCACCCAATATATCCTTTTACAGGGATATTGGCAATATATCGGCGATATATCACCATATCGGCTCATATCGGTCAAAAATTACTGCATTCAGTACAAAAAATCTTGATATCGATCGATATCGTCGATGTTTCGCCGATATCTCTATATATCAATGCTATTATTCATGCAAGATTGATTCCACTACTCACCTAACTACACCGAGTATTAAAACACATATCTAGCTACACCTAGTATCAACCACACAATGGTGTGTATATATATATATATATTGTTTCGGATCGGGGGCGTTGTCCGCGCACCCCCGCAAGGGGAGGCCAACCTATACCCTCCCAGGCTCGCTAACCGGGCAGCGAGACCCCCGTACTGGTAGGGTATGGTGCGACAGGAGGGTGCATACAATAGTTCTTCAACATGGTGTATATTTACACGTTATTTCATGTTGTAAGAACTTGAATGAAATCCATTTCTCATATCTATAAGCCAATTCTTCAAAAAATCTATAAGTCAAGAATCAAACATTAATATCGATATGTTCAAAATGATCGATATATGCGATATAAGCTTCATAGATGATCGATATGTGTGATCTAAGAGTATATTTGTAAGTTTTTTAGTGATCTAAGAACGTGGATGAACTCCATTTTCAGTATACATAGGTCAACAACTAACAGTACCAACGATATGTTCGATATGACCGATATGCGCAATATAAGGATCATAGTCTTCACAAATGATCTATATGTGTCATCTAAGTGTATATTTGTAAGTTATTTAATGTTATAAGAACTTGAATGAAATCCATTTCCAATATCTATAGGTCATGAATAAACATTAACAACGATATATTTGATATGACCGATATGTGCGATATATGGACTATAAATAACCGATATGGGTGGCATAAATGTGTATTTGTAGGTTATTTATTGTTTTAATATCTTGGATGATCTTAATTTCTGAAAAAAATAACAAAAAATGACCTTTTTGAGCCATTTCCGTCATTTCCACCGATATCGTCGATATATGGACGATATATCCATTTCTGGGCGGACCGAAACGATATCGATATCGATACGGCATTCCTTACCATGGATTTTTCCTCCAAACTCAGGATCTCAGTGTTTTCTGTGCTATTAATTTTCCTTTGAGCCATCTATATGTTCATAAATTATGTGTTGAACTGAACTGTACAGTGAGTTTTGATGAATTTATATTATTACTTTCACGGCATTCAGACGATGCAGATTTTTGGTGGGGGATATGAGAACGGTCTACACAATCCCGATATCCTTGTCGATTCCACTTTTGCCGATATCGCCTCTCTGTCTGTTGACCCATTCCTATGGAATTTGATACTGGTCATCCCTTTGCTGGAGTCATTTATCATATGTTTCTCAAACTATTGTCATTGAAGCCATTTGAGTGTGAAGCTTGCCAGTTCAGCAAACATCATCAGTCCCCCTTTACTCAAAGGACCGAACCTCATCGTTCATTGTCTTTTTCTTTAGTCCACTGTGACATTTGTTGCCCTTGTCTGATCCAAACAACTGTATGAAATCATAAATATTTTGTTGTTTTTATTGATGATTATAGCATATCTTTTTTCATCTATTTAATAAAGGAACGATCAAATATTAATAACATTGTCAAGTCCTTCTTTCAATTTATAAAGGCTTCTTTCAGTACTTGTGTTCCGACTTTCAGAACTAACAATGCTCTTGAATACACTCAGCAGGACTTGACTACTTTCTTTATTACTCAAGGTACTCTTCACCAGACCTCCTGTATGTACACGTCGTAGTTGAATGGGGTGGCAAAAAGGTAACTCGTCACCTTCTGGGCATTGCACGTACCCTTCTTACTCACATGAAGGTTCCAAAAACATATTAGGGGTGATGTTCTCACAGCCACATTCCTTATTAATCGGGTACCATCTTCGGTTCTCAATGGAGTAACTCCTTTTTCCCTCTTGTATAAAGATGAGGAACACTTTCCTCTCCCCTCAAGAATCTTTGGTTGCATTACTTTTGTTCACAACTTTCATACTACAGATAAATTGCATCCTCATGCAATTAAGTGTGATTTCCCTGGCTACTCTACAACGCAAAAGGGGTACAAGTGTTATAACCCTACTAGTCATTGCTACTACATATGATGTCACGTTCTTTGAGTAAACTATGAATCTGGATGTTCCTTTACATGTTCCTTACTTGTCGGATGATGCGCGCCTTCTTCAAGTAACTCCACAACTATGAATTTGAATGCTCCCTCGGAACTTTATATTGCACTGCGAAAATTGAAAAGGCAAAGTACTCTACATCCTTTATGACATTTTACTTCCACTGATACTCTATCCAGTTTACAAATGCTCGCATGGCAGTCATTGTTCCACGTGATCAGTATAGTGTGCTTCAGGATCATGGTTGGAAGCAGGCCATGGATGAGAAAATGGACGCACACGCACTTACCTCCAGGGCACATCAGAGTTTGTGTTGTATCCTTCAGGCATAAAGCTTGTTGCATGTAGATGAGTTTTTACGACCAAACAATCTCCGTATGACTTTATTGACAGATTAAAGGTCATTGTTGCCAAGGGCTTCACTCAGACGTACAGTAAAAACTACTTTGAGACATTCTCTCCGGTAGCTAGAATGGGATCAATTCACGTGATTCTCTCTGTTGCTGCCAACAAAAATTGACTCATCTTTCAGCTCGATGTGAAGACTGTGTTTCTCTATGGGAACCTCAAGGACGAGGTTCACATGAGGCAGCCACTAGGTTACTCTGTCGAGGGAGAGCATGTATGTCGACTTCATAAGATCATTTACGGCCTAAAGCAGAGTCCACAAGCATAGTTCGACGGGCTTACCTTTTTTTTGAGATCAACTCTTTCGATTTTTATAAAATAGCATCTGATTATTCTATGTTTGTCAAACGAAGGTCTTCTAGTACTATGATACTTGTTATTTATGAGGATGATATGGTTATTACTAGTAATAATAGAGCATGCATTCTAGAGACCAAGGCCTTCCTCCATAAGGTGTTTGTTACCAAGAACATTGGTCAACTCAGATACTTCCTAGGCATTGAGGTGACATGAACTGTAAAGTGATTACGCTTATTACAGCGGAAAAACTGATTGGATATTCTTACAAAAGATGGCTTACTTGGATGCAATCATAAGGCATCCCAATAGAATTGCAGAGTCATGCTACATATATAGATCATATGTTTGAAGATGCTACACGGTATACAAGCCTAGTGGGCAAGCTTCGCTACCTTACTGTCACTAGGCCAGACATATCATACAGTGTGAGCAGAGCTAGCCATCATGTAAAGAAGTCCCACTATAGTTATTAGCAGGATGTTCTATTAATCATCCGATACTTGAAGGACTCTCCACGAAAATGCCTCTTCTATGGGGTTAACAGTCACACTAACATCACCGCTTAGGCAGATGTTGATTATGCTAGTTCTCCTGAGGATAGACGATCTACCACTGGTAACACCATGATTGTCGGTGGAAACCTTATTACATGGTGAAGCAAGAAGCAAACAATTGTCTCCAAATCAAGTGCGAAAGCAGAATACATGGCAATGGCTCGAACCACATGCGAGATTATATGGTTCGTTTCCTTTTTAAAGGAGCTTGAACTCCCTGCTACCACTCGTGTTCCTCTATATTGCGACAAGTCCGCTACATGCATTGCTACCAATCTCGTTTCCATGAGTGAACTAAACGTATTGAAGTAGACTACCACTTTGTCTGAGATGCAGTACAAGGAAAGATTACCACTGCACACATCTCCATGGAATTCCAACATGCGTATATATTCGCCATGCCACTTCCAAAGAAACGCATATCATGGTTGACTTCTAAGTTTGTCATGATCAACATATATGCTCCAACATGAGGGGAGTGTTGAGTTTATTTAACTTATTTGTTTATTTGTCTTCCCTTTATTTTTTTAATAATATTCCCATTTGTAACCCTTTGAGGTCTCTTATGTAATTTCCACCTCTTGGGCTCTAGGATTTCACACTATATGAGAAAACACATACCCATCAAATAAATCGGTCAATTCATTCTCAACATTTCTCCAAACCCAAAAAACAGAAAAGAGCTTAACCTAGAGCCAATTAGTCAACTAACCCTTTTTAATCGACTAATCACTTTTTAAGCCGACTTACTTGTTCATCTAGTCGACTATCATTGAAATAGTATCTCACAATTTTGTCAGTGTCTTTCAATCGATTATAGCATTTCCTCAGTCGATTAAGTCTTTCCCCTCAACTAGTAATTTTCTCAATCACCAGAAAGGTCAAAAATTGAATGTTAATCAACAACCTTTCAACTATCCAGTTTAAATCGACCCATCTTTTTTGAAAAGTAAGTTAACTAATCTTATCATCAAATGACTACATTTCAAACCCTTGGTCTACTAAGTCTAATAAGCATAATCCAATATGGTCCCCCTACCTTGCAGCTAAGCAAGGAGTATTGTGGCAATTCGATGGAGAACGTGAAATGTCCCTTGGGCATTGCCCAAACTATTATTATAAGTTTCAAGGAACGCAAAGATAAGCCTATAGATCTCAAGGATCAACACTTCGAAAATAGATGTGTCACGTGCGGGAAAATTTGTGAATTGGATCGAGCTTGCCATTGCCATATGCAATGATGATCGGTGCAACATGTTTGTTCGTCGACAATGACTATTAGGGTCGTGGTCACAGTTGGCGAGAGCCTATATTTTAAAGGTGGTTGATGGTGATGCGCCCATGATGAGCCCATGGTTTGAAATATCTAGCCAGCTTGACCCAATAAGTCAACATACTTCAATGATACGATATAATCGGAAAAAAAAAGATGATTAATATATCCTCCACTTTCCATCCACACACCAGACAGGAAAACATCATGCCCTTAAAGCTTGTATTATTGGTCTCTTTAAATATCTTCATTTTTCAAGGTGCGCTTACTTTTTAGATTAATCTACAATCTTTAACAAGGTCTACATTTGATATTCCACTATATGCTTAATAGTACATCGTATCGTAGGCCTTTTTCATTGGGAACCTTCCAATCCAATCCCAGTAATCAAGTTTCCCGGTCGGGCCACTTTCAGTCAACAACTCTTCCAATAATTAGCTGCTCAATCCAAAATCCATTCATCAATATCTAAGGAGCGACAACCATGTGCCTACATTATGGCCTAATGTCGATCAACAATCCTCAACAGTCGTCTCCTTTTCTGCATCCGAGATAAACAACTATGAAATTTGTTTTTAAAGCCTCGATTTCAATCCAATTATCAAGCTAAAATCAAAATGGCCTTCCATCCCCCAATGCTAGGCAGAGATATGGAGCAACCTCCCTAACAATGATGCATTCACCTTTCTAAAAGTTTCAGGATTCTTGTCGTAAAGTGTCCATGACATAACATTCAAGTTAGTGGTGATATCGTGGATGCTTCGAATCACCCGACACAGTGTCCCATCCCGCCTCCCAAGAGTCCCATCACCCGTTTAGCCAGCAAAAGTTATCCATATCTTGCAATTGAATGACTCCTAACTCGTCATCTTTAAAAGATCTTGTGAGCGATATCCATGCTACCAATACAATTTCTATGCTTTATTGCCCATAAGTGGTCTAGAAAAATAGTTTTATAGCCCCTTCTAATCGATGCAGAATCTTCTGAGACAGAGGGAACGAGGAAAGATATTGAATTGGTATCATCAATAATATTGGTTTCGGTAAAGACCAAATGACCTTTCTCGATAGATATATAGCTTTTCGCTCTACTAGATTGTATTCCATCTTCTTGCTTAGATGGTCCATGTCCTTTGCTAGAAGTCTCCTCACTTGGTTTTTGAAAAAAAGTAAGGAAGGTTAAAAAGGATGAAACCTAGGGACATGATGAAATCCCCGTCAAAGGTTGGAGATGTTTTTTAGTCAAAAGCATTGATATATTAAGGAGTTGTAAAATTAAGATGGAACAAGAAGGTGGAACAACATGGAAACTTTATTAGGCATGGGTCATACTTATGCCTTTTGATTATTTCTCGGTACCTTGAATTTTTTTAGGCAAAAAAGGGGGAATTAGGTGAAGGTGTCCGCCCCAAATGGACTAAAAGCAAAGAGTAATAACAAAAGCCAAGGTTCGAGGAGAGTCTTGGCTGAGAGAATCACATTTTCTGCATAAAAACACTCCGAACAGAAGAGGACCCATTACGTGACAATGAGACTGCCCAAACTAAGGAGAAACGCCATGTTAGAGAGGAACTTTGCGCTAAAAAAAGAGTTCCAAAAAACCATGGAATTCCTGGCATCGATCCCATCAACCCCCAGCATTTCCCAAATCTCTTTACTCTTCTCGAACTGGAAGAAAAAGTAGTCGATCATCTCCACCTCCTCACAACAAAAAGAGCAGCTAAATGCTTGGACTACCCCCTCAGTCAAAATTCTCCCACGCCTCAGCAACAACAAAAGATCTTAACACACGGTGGGATTTTCACATCCCTAACAAATCTAGTCTCGAATTAGATCTTTAGGCATAGGAGTCAAAAGAATATGAATGGTCTTGTGAGCTCTTCGCATAGTGAAGTCACCATCTCTCTACATCTAATGGTCTCGGTCAACCATGGGCCCTTCTAAGCCATTGATTGTCTCTCGAAGCTGCCAGAATTCCCTAAAGCATTGATCAGAAAATCCAATTGGAAAGTTAGTAGCCGCATACCATCAACCCAAGTCTCAGCTGCAAATGCATCACGATTAGTTGCAAGTAAGAACAGATGAGTAAAACGAGATGTTAATGTTCTCCCATATGTCTAATCGTCCATCTAAAAGGTAAAAGAGCAACCATCACCAAGGACTGGGCGAAAAAAATGTGGTGGTTCAGGAAGGATAGTATAGATGCCCTTCTAGAAAGCATAATAAAAAAACTGTAGACGGTGTATCAAGGATCCTTGGGCATGGATGCCATAAATACCATGAATCAATCTACGACGTAGATCTTCACTATCACCCCTAATTCGGGCGACCCATTTTAGGAGTAGACCCCTATTCACGGTCTCCAAGTGACGAATACAAAGATCACCCTCCTCTTTAGGGAGGATAACTGTATCCCAATCAACCAGACAAATCTTCGAGTTGCTTTGATCATTTTTCCACAGAAAATCTTCTCATAATCATCTCCAGTCTCCACATGGCAAAGCACCTCGATGGGTAATAGTCTCGAAGATATGAAAGACAATCAAGATTGACATAAAATGGTCTTAACAAGCACCAACTGACCACCATGTAACAACATATATGCCTTCCACCCGGTTAAATCCCGTTCAAGCATCTCGATAACTGGTAACCAATCCGTCAACCACAGACGCGCACAGCTCAAGGGCAGACATGAATACAGTATCAGCAATGAACAACACACGGTGTTTTGCTCCGCGCCACAAATAGTTGCATCGAAGTCAGAGAGTCCAAAAGGAACCTCAGTCAACTTGCTTCTATTGAGCCTCATGCCCAACAAATCACCAAAAATGTCCATCATCATGGCCATCCCCATTGCCTACCCCATGGGCCATGCCTTCTGTAATGAAGAAGATAGTGTCATATGCATACTATAGGATGGGGATGGAGATGTCCCCCAAAGAGTAGCCGGCAGAGACACCTTCGTTAACCACACAGTCAAACATATGTGCAAGGACATCTATCGTCAAGATAATCCACGTAGGCGCTAACTGACAACCTTGATGAACTCCTCGTTGCGATTGAGGAAACCCCCTCTAGGGCATCGAGTCACAAGCATAGAGCAAGGAGAAGCGGTGATACACCTTTTCATCTAAGAGATCCAAATATCAGGGAAGCCATGCCTAGATAGAGCTGACCACATGAAACGCCAATCCATACCGTCATAGACTTTGGAGAAATCAACTTTCCAGAGTACATCACTTACCTTTTATCTCTTCCAGTCGACAATAAAATTTGTGGCCATAACCAAGTTGTCCCTGATCTATCTCCCCAGACTAAAAGCAGATTGCACCAAAGAGATAAGATCATCTAGGACAAGACTAAGCATGTTCGCCAACACCTTTGCAGCTATGAGGTAGATGGCAATTGACAAAGCAATAGGACGAAGGTCTTCAACTCGCTCTGACACCTCTTTCTTTGGCAGCAACAAAATGAGTGCTTCGTTGATCGAGTCGAAACCTGCACTGGCACACGCAAACTCCTCCACAGCTGCCACGATGCCATCCACCACCACATCTCAGAACTCACGAAAGAACACTACCAAAAAACCATTCGATCCGGGGACGCGATCAGCATTGAGACCCCAAACAATCGTCTTCCCCTCATCACACTCAGAAGGTCCGTGAGGTAGTTTTTTTGCAAAAGTTAGAGATACGAGGGCCCCCACTCCAACCCATCACCAAGGCATACACCCCTCTCTGTGGGAGATTATGCAAAAGAAAGTAACATGTCGTCGTTCTTCCCATTTCTTGTTCTCCCTCCACATGCACATCACCAACCACCACAACATGAATCAGATCGTGTATGTGCCTCCCACTAGCAACAATGTGGAAACTTTTAGTGTTTTCTTAGTAACTACAAAGAAAGTAAATCAGCTAACCCATCAGAAGGCATGATATGGGGTTTTGTCCTACGTTATCTCTTTCGATTCATCACATAAGCATATTGAGATATGAATAACAAGAATATCACAATATATTGAGAGTTTGTGAAATCTTATTTTTCATTAACATCCATCTAAAGTCAAACTCTATCTTTTACCAAACTAGAAATATACTTTTTTAAGGGATAAAAGGCTACGACATCGAAGGCATGCCTGCATGTATACATCTATGTATTCTCATTATCAAAAAATGTAGCTACAAGGACCAAAAGGTTTGAATGCTTTTTCCATGGTCCCATACATTCTCTCCTGGAATATGGACCAATCATGTGCGAGCCGCATAGATCATAATATAGCCATCACCTAAGTCTTAGTGGGGTTACTCACATGTCCCAACCCGATCATACTCCCAAAACCCATCCCAATCAGAGGTTGACACCGATACAATATGTGTAGTTGCCTAGACATCCTTTGCATTACAGCATCTGTTGACGCATATAAAATAATTGTACCTCTTCGTTATTTTATTTTTCTGTTGTTCTCTTTATGTAATTTACCCATAGGCTACTCTCCTATATAAGAGAGCCTAGGGCTTATGGAATAGGATCATCTCATTCGTTTTTCCCAACATGGTATCAGAGCGACGGTCCTAGACCGGAGTTCTCGAAACCCTAGCCCTAACCCACCCCACCCGCCGGCCCTATCTCTCTCCTTCTCTCTCTCTCGATCGGCGCGCCTCCAACGCCGTCGCCTCTCCTCCTTCGCGCGTCGGTGCTCGCACGCGATCCTCCTGCGCATCTTCTTGCGCACGATTGCGCGCACCTGCGCCTGCGCCACGCGCGCATCATCTCCAGCGCGCGCCTGCGCATCATCCCAGCGCGCGATCCTCCAGCGCGCGTGATCATCCTCCAGCGCGCGTGATCCTCCAGCGCGCGATTCTCCAGCGCGCATGCGCATCATCCTCCAGCGCGCCTGCGCAAGATTGCGCACCTACGCACGATTGCGCACCTGCGCGTGAAGGCCACCAGCGCATGAAGCCTACTGCACGCGCGTAACAGTGCGTGAAGGGCATCAGACAGTGCGCATAGTGATCCTGTGTACACTCCACCGCGCGTAACAGTGCACCAGCCTACTGCACGCGTGCATCTCCGCGTGCATCTTCGTCATTCCTGCGCGTGTGCAGACCGTAGCACGCGCGTATTCATGGGGATAGTTGCTTGAGGTCTACACATGCAACTAATCCCGTCTATGTCATTGTAGACAAAGATTATCTTCTGTCATTCGCTCCAGTCTTCCGTCTCCAGTATGTCAGAAAGCAAGGCAGATATCCCGTCTATTCGCGCATTTCATGGTCCAGCGCCCATTGTCAAGATGGATGGTACGAACTATGAACTGTGGGCAATGCAGTTCATGAGTATGATGAAGTCTACAGGTAAGAAGCACATTCTTACCGAACCTGAGCCTGTGGAGAAGACTGGAGTCCATGCCTCATGGGAGGCCGATGATGCATATGCCAAGGTCTGGCTATCTGGCACATTGGCTATTGAAATTGCCAATGACATTCTACATCAACCCACAGCCAAAGACATGTGGGATATCCTGGCGGCGACATATTCTCAGGCGAAGAACGAAACGAAGATCCTGCAACTACAACATGATATATTCACAATAAAGCAGAATGGTCGTCCTTTACATTCTCTCTACACATCACTGAGAGGGATGTTCGAGAAGCTCTATAGCTTCATGCCTCTTACCGCCACGCCAGAACAGCAAAAGACATACAGGAACGCGACGATGGTGGGTGTGTTTCTCGCTGCACTTGATCCAGAGTATGAGGCAGCACGGTCTCAGATTTTGGCAGACTCGACTATTCCTCCCATGGAGGAAGCCTTTCATAGATTGAGTAGGATCACAGTGCCTTCAGCAGTTGCGAGTCAGAATTCCTCAGCTATGGCGGCAAATAGAGGCCGTGGTTTTCATCAACAGGGTCGTGGACGTGGACCTCGTGGAAGGGGTGGCCGCACTAGGCCAACATGCACATATTGTCACTGAGTCGGACATAATGAAGACACATGCTATTCGAAGCATGGATTCCCTGCATCTGCACGAGCCGCTGAGCAGATAGAGCCCCCATCTGCTGCTACCTTGGATCAACGATTTGATGATCTAGTTGCCCGCCTCAGGGGCATCATCCCACCATCTGGTCCAGCACCGACTACAGAGAGTCATACTGATGATGTTGCTTCTGCCTCTGCATCTACTAGTACTTCAGGTAGTACACTTGCACTCCACAGTAGTAGATCTGATACACTGCCATGGATCATGGACTCGGACGCTACACATCATCTATGTGGCGACCAGAGTCTACTTACAGGATACACTCAGATCCCTCCAGGACGGACAGTAGTGATTGCTAATGGCACGCATTCCCCTATCACTGGTCAGGGGGAGATTAGATTGACATCTTCTATGCAGCTTAAGAATGTCCTACATGCACCGCATTTTTCTATGAATCAGTTGTCAATTAGTCAGATTACGAAGGATCTCCATTGTCGAGCTATTTTTGATCCATCTTCTTTGATTTTTCAGGACATCCGTACGGGCAACGTGATTGGTCATGGCTATGAGCAAGGAGGCCTTTACCGTCTGAACCAGACCCCATTTGCCGGAACCACATCCTCTCCTGCTGGACAAGTATCTCCTCTCCTGTGGCATCTGCGTTTTGGTCATTTACCGCTTCAAAAGTTGTGTCGAGTTCTACCCTATAGTCTCTCTCACACAACTATCCAGTGTGAGGCATGTCAGTTGGGAAAGCATCACAGGTCGTCCTTTTCCAGTCGTCCAGGTCGGAGTAGTAACTCCAAATTTGAGTTGTTTCATATAGATGTCTGGGGTCCGAGTCATGTTCCCGATCATCAGGGACACAGGTTTTATATTGTATTTGTGGATGATTTCTCGAGAGTGTCATGGGTGTTTCTTATGAAAAATAAATCTGAAGCAGGAAATATTATTATCCATTTTCTAAATGAAATACAGAATGTTTTCTCCGCATCTGTCGAACTTGTGAGAAGTGATAATGCTTTAGAGTTATGCACCCACACTTTGGCCAATTACTATTCCTCAAAAGGGATTACTCATCAAACCTCTTGTGCTCCTACATCTCAACAGAATGGGATTGCTGAAAGGAAACACCGTCACCTCCTTGATGTCACAAGGTCTCTTCTTATACAGAGTCATGCTCCATACTCCTACTGGGGTGATGCAGTTCTTATTGCATGTTACCTAATCAACCATATGCCCTCGTTTGTCTTGAATGAACAGATTCCTTTTTCACTCATTTATCCAGACAAGGATTTGTTCGCTCTTACTCCTCGTGTGTTTGGGTCAGTCGCATTCGTCCATCAGTTGTTGCCCGGTACTGACAAGCTCTCTCCTAGGGCTGTCAAGTGTGTCTTTGTGGGGTACTCCAGAACTCAAAAGGGGTACAAGTGTTTTGATCCAGTGCGTCGGCGGTATATGATCAGTGCAGATGTTACATTTTTTGAAACTGTTATGTATTTTTCAGCATCTGGAGACATGCAGCTACCACCTATACCTCCTGATGCCATATTAATGGCACCACCACCATCGCCTCAAACAACACCACCGCCACCACCACCGCCACCGCTAGTATCTCCACTACCATTCCATTACACCCGCAGGCCTCCTCCAGCTCATGGTCCTGACCCGTCAACTAGCTCGCCTATGGTATGTAATGAAAATATTAATGTTGATGGATCTGACGACATTTCACAGCAGGATGTATTGCAGGAGCATGGTGAGAATACAGATGATTTGGATGTTCCAATTGCTCTACGCAAGCCGAAGAGAAGCTGTGCCAAATATCCATTATCAGCAGCTGTGTCCTTTGAGAGGCTATCTGGAGACTTCAGGACGTTTGCATTGGCACTTTCAGCTACAGACATTCCACGGAATCATCATGATGCTTTGCAGGATGCTAGATGGCGGCTAGCAATGGAAGAAGAAATGGCGGCACTTCAATCCAGAGGAACCTGGAGCTTGGTTCGTATACCTCCAGATGTCAGCCCGGTGAGTTGCAAATGGGTGTTTACAGTGAAGCACAATGCAGATGGTTCCATTGACAGGTACAAGGCACGCCTTGTTGCACGTGGCTTCACACAGACATACGGGGTAGATTACCTTGACACATTCTCCCCTGTGGCACGTCATTCCACTCTACGGATCCTGTTATCAGTTGCAGTTGCTAGAGACTGGCCGCTTTATCAACTGGACGTGAAGAATGCATTTCTGTATGGCGACTTGCAGGAGGAGGTCTATATGCAACAGCCACCTGATTTTGCTATTGAGGGGGAGTGTTCCAAGGTATGCAGATTACATAAGGCCATCTATGGCCTTAAGCAGAGCCCCAGAGCATGGTTTCAGAAGCTTTCAGACCTTTTTGAGAAACAAGGATATAAACGCTCCAATGCTGATCATTCCTTGTTTGTACAGAAGACGGCTAGAGGTATCATTGTAATCATGGTTTATGTTGATGATATCTTGATTACAGGTGATGATGAGCAGGGCATTAAGCAGGCAAAGGAAAGGCTGGGGACCGAGTTTGTCACCAAGGACTTGGGAGTCCTTAGATATTTTCTGGGGCTGGAGTTTGCTAGAAATCCATATGGATTAGTAATGTCACAGAGGAAGTACGTTACAGATCTATTGAGTGAGACAGGTATGCTAGGGTGTCGACCGGCTACGACATCAATGGATCCTAGCATGAAGCTCTATGATGATGACACAGAAGAGGTGGACAAGAGAAGGTACAGGGAACTGGTAGGCAAACTACTGTATGTCACGATCACTAGACCTGATATGTCATTTGCAGTGAGTCGTGTGAGCCAGTTCATGGAGCAACCACGTCAGGCCCATATGGATGCAATACACATGATTCTGAGATATTTAAAATCATCCCCAGGTGCAGGCTTGCTATTTAAGAAAGGAAAGGAGATCTCTATCACGGCATGTGCGGATGCAGACTATGCAGGATGCCCCAAGGACAGGAAGTCCACATCAGGATTTGCAGTCTATGTTGGAGATGCTCTAGTTTCGTGGAGGAGCAAGAAACAGACAGTGGTAGCTAGATCCAGTGCTGAATCCGAATACAGGGCTATGGCCCAGGCTAGCACAGAAATGATGTGGGTGAAATCTTTACTTGCAGATCTATGTCTTGATATACCTCTTCCTATGATGTTGGAATGTGACAATCAGGCCGGCTTGTTCATTGCAAATAACCCAGCCTTTCATGAGAGGACCAAGCACATTGAGGTTGACTGTCACTACATACGTGACATGGTTCAGAAGGGTTTCATTGCTACATCTCACGTCACATCAGAGAATCAGACTGCTGATATTTTCACCAAGGCATTACTTCGAGGCCCATTCCAGAAGTGTGCGTCCAAGCTGAGCATGATTGATATCTATGCTCCATCTTGAGGGGGAGTGTTGACGCATATAGAATAATTGTACCTCTTCGTTATTTTATTTTTCTGTTGTTCTCTTTATGTAATTTACCCATAGGCTACTCTCCTATATAAGAGAGCCTAGGGCTTATGGAATAGGATCATCTCATTCGTTTTTCCCAACAGCGTCCAAAGAATAGATGTTCAACGTCCTCCTCCATTGACATACAACGTTGACACATGCTTCCAGTTCTGGAAAATGGCTCTTCGCTCACCCGTCATCAACCGGTCCCTTCTCAACAACTAAATGAAAATCTGAACATGTAACGGGACCTTCTACCTCCATATGTCCCTAAAATGATTACAAGCAATCCTAAGATCAAAGATCGTCTCCAAATAGAAGGTTGTGTGTGCCTTCCCCATCGTGAAGAATCCACCAGCCCAACCCAATGATCCGCATTTTAAGAAATGTCCCCACAAACCGACACGCCTCCTAAAGATGTGGAAACTCTGCAAAAACAATGATCTGATGAGTTAGTACAAAAGAGCAGAAGCCAGCCATAGTCCTTGTAATCCCTCATTGCACAACTAATGTCGAACGCCAAGGCGAAGAGGGAAGGGAAGCAAGCACAAAGCGTCTCATGTCTCATCTAATCGTCAGTCCAAAAATGTAAACCAGAGCCATCACTTAGAATAGGGTTCATGAGCGAAGCCATACAAGTAAAAAACGAGCAAATGCTCTTCCAAAAGTTAGAAGGTATAGACACAACAACATGCGCAAAGGGGTTACTAGAAACTCCATAAATTAAGTGTATTGTCATGCACAACAAATCAGACCGACTACCCCAGATGTGGATCAATCACTTCGTCAACAATGCTCCCTTTATTGCCTCCAAAATCAAGATCCATAGTGCACCCCCCCCCCAAAGCATCGGGGTTTTCAACCCCACCAAAGGCATCACATGCGCCTCTCAGAAGAAACGCCTCATCAATGCCTCCAAATTCCACCCTCACCCCAATGGGCAGGAGGCGCATAAACAAAAAAAATGGGATAGCCAAAAGAACAACCTTCAATAGCACTACCTTTCAATAAAAAGGTCGCATGCCAACTTCCACTCCATCCTCTCAAATCATAGGTACCCAATCAAATTGATGCAATCTACCACCGACCAACAACATCCCAAGGTAAAGAATAGGGAGCCCCCCTACTGTATCTAGAGGGCAGCCACACAGACCTCAATCTCCTTCTCACATATCCCAAAAGAGACAAAAGAAGACTTCGCATGATTGATCGTCAAGTTAAAGATCAACTAGGACAGCTAAAGAACAATGGTCATACCCTTCGTGGAAGTAGTCTCTCCCTCCACAACAAAAAATAGAGGGATCGACATACTAGAGCATGGGCGTAGAGATCTCATCAGTATGGAATCATAATCTATCAATAAACCTCCCTCCCTTGCCTTGGTCGCCATTCTAGATAAGGCATTAACAACTATTACGAAAAGTAACAATTTCAGCGGACAACCCTGCCTAACCCCGTATTGCGGCTGAAAGAAACCACCCCATGCATGCCATTCACTGAAACCACATAGGAAGATGTACTGACATACCTATTCATCCAATCGATCTACAATCTCAGAAAACCTCTACGGCGCAATGATGCCCAAATAAATCTCTAGTCAACGCAATCATGTGCCTTAAAGAAATCTACCTTCCAAAAAAATCATTTTTCTTTCTTCTTTACTCCACAATAATCTCAGAGGTCAAAACAATCACATCCATCATGTATTGGCATGGGATGAAAGCCGTCTGGGCAGGACCAATAACATAGCTAAGAACCTCCCCCAACATGTAGATCAGCACTTTTGACTTAATAAGGTAGATAGCATTAAATAGAGTAATAAGACACAGGTCCTCCACTTGTCGCACCACATCCTTCGTAGGAAGAACAAAAGAAACCACTTAAGATGCTCGAACCCACGGTTCGTCTAATGCAACTCTTCCATCACATCCAGCAACTCTTAACCCACTAAGTCCCAACTCCCTATAAAAAAAGATCGAAAAGGCACCAGGCCCTGTAAACCATCCACGTTCAAGGAAAAGATCGTGTGTCGAATCTTTGAAAGCAAGAAAGGTCTCCCCAACTCCTTGGACTGCAACTCATTCAACCTCGGGACATGTCCTCCCTCCCATCCAGTATTGCTACCAAGCACATGCTGATTGTGCTCAAACTAACGGCATCTCACTGCATCACCAATAGCATGGTCACCCACCACAACCTCAATAGAATGTATCAGGTTATGACTTCTACCCTCGCTAGCCATCGTATGGAAGAACCTTATGTTCTCATCTCCCTCCTTCAACCACTTCTGCCTCAATCATTGCTTTTATTTGGCCTCCCTCTTCCTATCCTAATCCAAACGAACATGGTTATGCTTGCATATCGCTACCTTCTCCTTCTCCTAGAGCTCCCAAGAATCCTTTATGTGGTCAAGTAGCACAACCTTTGCATGCATCATGTCTCTCTGTTGTCCTCTGAGCTTACATGTCTAGACTGAATAAGCATGTTGTGAAGGACTTTAAGCTTCTCAACCATTTTCCTCGACACGAACCCATCCACATCCTGATCCTGCCAACACCTTTTAACCTTCTCACAAAAACCCTTCTCCTGCAGCCTAGAGCACTCAAAACAAAAAATGTTGCATGCACGCTAACCATCACCTGAATGCCAACAAATCAGTATATGGTTGGGATGCGACCTCGGCAAAGTCAGATCCCAAAGGGAAACTCTCTAGAAGGCTAACTGAGAAAAGAGAGCAGTCAAACAGGACCGAGAGAAGTTATTTCTCCAAGTATTTCTCAAGTACGTGCCATCCAAAACGTTCATCGCCAGATCTCCCATGACTGTTGCAAATAGAGGAGAGACACGGTCCATTCCACCCCCATCTCGTCGTTGATCTGTAGCAAGAAGAGTGATGTTGAATTCATTGCCCACAATCCAACCCGAATCCGAAAAGTGGGCCAACATCAGTCTATGATCGTCTCTCATATCATTTGATTACTTGAACCCCATGGGTCCATAAGTCATAGAGATTAATAACAGGAAATCATTTGAGACTTCAAAGCACAACAGACAGGACATGGTATCACAATGAATTCACCAAATCCATCATATTACCATTCCACCCGATAAGCATGCCACCGATAGATGGCATCTCTCTAAACCCAGAGAAATGAAAACCAACCACCTCATGTCAAAGGAAGTTATCTCACCCTTCTGGCATTGTCTACTGCAGACACTTAATATCTACATTCCAGCCTCAAGCAATAGTCACATTCATCTAACAACAGTGGGGGAAGCTCTCGCTAAAACCCATGTAGTTCACAACCAGTTCACACTTCTTCAAAGTCCTCTCACAACCCGCAAACCCCTTAGGGTCTTCATTAGGGATGCAAACGGTTACGGATATATCCGTATCCGATCCGTCACCGTATCCATTTTAAAATGGATACGAATATGGATATCATTTTGATATCCGCAAACATCTGTATCCGTATCCGTATATCCGTTTTCGTCTATAAATATAGTCATATATATATTTTTAACCATATATAACATAATGATGTACCATCTTTTACGATATTTGTATAATTTTTATGATACAAATACACTTAGTAAATCTATATCATGTGTTTTCCATCCAATAAGTATGTATTTAAGTCAATTCTTTTTTTTTATGCAAATATTTAAGTCGATTCTATAGAGTATTTTTAACAATACTTGTATGCTATCAGTATCCGTTTTACATCCGTATCCGTTTTTTAAGGATATGGTAAGATAGTTTTAATATCCGTCAATATCTGTATCCGCATCCGTATACGTATTTAAAAAAGGATAAGGATGCGGTAATACCTATATCCGTATCGGTATCCGTCCGTTTGCATCCCTAGTCTTCATCCATTCTGCGGCCCTCTACAAGTTGTGCCTTAGTGACCACATCACCTTCATCTACCTATGTAATTGAGGCTCTCCCTACATACAGTTGTAGCATTGCTGATGTCATCGGCAAGCAAACACCTTCCAACGCTCAACCGTGCATATGGCAAGGGCAAGAGGAGTTGGGGCCTCGAGATCTAAAGAAATGTCTCTTGAATCCCTTGAAATGTGCGGCGATGGTTCGAAGATTCCCCGAAGGGAGATTCACAATCTCCATCAAAGTGCCACAAGGCCCCTTGCTTAACAACAAGGTAGGGAAACTAGACTGGCAAAATCAAGAATTGCACCTCGAATTCAAGTGCGGAAGGAAATCAAGGTCCACTGTGAGTGTGCATCTCGAGCTATCAGATTTAAAGAAAGGATCCATCTACAACATACATGCAACTCCAAACACATCAAATGACGCATCCATTAGATCATGAGTTAAAGTGCCATGAGAATCTTCCCCTAAAGAAGCATCCACATGAAACCCACTTTGGGAAGAGATCATAGGACGAACGGCGACGGTAAGAATTTGGCCAATCGGAGCCGAGATGTTGTTCTACCAAAAACATGTACCTCCTAAACAACTGACCAGGATAGCATCCCTCCATTGCTATCATAGCATTAATGCCAGAGCTCCTGAATGCAAGCCATCCAAGGTGATCACTACCATACTTGCAACACTAGCCAATGCACTCTGATAGGACCACTCTATGAGAAGAAAACAGCATATACCAGGGAAACGGAAAAATCTGTGAGGACCACAAGCTACTACACCGTCCCTGAAATGAAGATGCCTCCAAAGAACTCTAAAATCCGCAACATCCACGTTCAACAGAACGAACACTTGGAAGGCTGCAAGTCCGCAAACTATGGTGAGATACTATTTCTCCAAAAATCATTGAAAATCATGAAGTCCTCAACATCTTCACTATTGCTCCATATGACAACATCCAGCATCACTCGCCACCCATCCCAAAAACAGGTTTCTGCCTTCACCAAATTATCTTCTACAAGCTAGTATCATCAAAGGTATCAGGTGCTCCAATGCGATTGAGGCCTATGACACATGCAAATATACATAAGTTTTCAAGCATGCGTATGTGTGTGCACACATATTAAAACTAAATTACAATCTATGATCAATCTTTCTCTATTTAGCAGTGTCCTGATCCATTCTGTCTCATACGACACGTATCTCCTCAGCAATTTATCTATGTTATCTTATGCAATCATAATTTATTAAGAAACAACACATATCAATATTCGCAAGCCCTTGCGAGTGTATGCGTGTATAAGTGTATAAAATGAATACATGTGTATGTATATGTGTAGAAATTCCTTGAATCCTTACAGTTGCAGGTGGTGAAGTCCCCTTTCCAAAACGGGGGGCTCCTTTGCATGCGTTCGGCGACAACATCCCCAAAATAACATCCGAAATTCAGTGTATATTTTGAGTTACGCAAGCATCTGTATACATATGTATATGTATTGTCAAATCACATCCGTGTGATTGCCTTTTTCTATTTGTTGTGCTACTCGTAGTTAGTACAAATATGTATCTAACTTAGAAATCTCAAATTGGATAAAACACCATTGAAGTGGGCAAAAAGCCTCTTGATACCTTCGATGAGGAGCTCGCTTAGATAATGCCTAAGGCAAAATGCCTCGGCCTCGCCTTAAGCGAGACATGGCATTGGGTTTGCATCTCCCCTCGGTGCCTAGAGAAGCAGTTCTAATGCTTTTGACAACACTGATACAAGAGACCTATAATTGCTGGTAAATTACTAGTACACCCGGAACCTATTGTTAACCCTAGCAGCTGGTTCTATACTTACGCACATGTTCAGCATCAGATTCATCTTGAATGTCGCGTTTACTAACAACGCTACTAACCGAAAACAGCCATCGGAAATTAATCAAGAGAGCGACGAAGAGTTTCCTACTAAACAGACGATACCTGTCGTTCCTGTTCAACCTCGCCCCGTAGTAGAACGCCACTGACAGCAGCCACGAGTCGCCGTGCACCGCCACGAGCGACAGCCAGTCGTGGCGCTTCATCCCGTCCCTGGCGAAGTTGATCCCCAGCGCCGGTTCCGGCAGCTCCGGCGGCACCTCCTCCGCCGGGAGCGTCACCTCCCACGTGTCATCCGAGTGCCCGTACAGACACAAATTCTCCTTCTCTAAAATAAACAACATCAAACAAACCCTAGAAATCCATCGCCACCCAAAATCGAACCCTCTCCCTAACCTGGATCGCACATCGCGTAAAACTCATCCACTTCTGCAGCATCGGAACGAGGAGAATGGATCAGCGGAAACCGATCGAACGCGGGAATTAGGGCAAAAAAATTGGGAGATCGTGCGGAGATTACCAGAAGTGAGGGCGCGGACGATGCCATTGCGGCGAGCGCTGTAGTCAGTGTAGATCTCCTCGACGGAGCGAGGGTTGGAGGGCGGGTTGAAGTTCGCGTGCATCTCAATGTGAAGGGAAGGCAATGGCGGGAGAGGGGTGATGGAGAGGGAAAGGGGGGAGAAGGGATGGCAGTTACGTTATGGGATGTGGAGTAAATTCCATAAAGATTGGGCTGTAAGATGTGCCAAACTACAATTTACTTTTATTTTATGGGTAAATTAAAAAGAAGGGCTCCAACTTTGCATCGGTTCTCAATTAAGAATTTTATTTCGGTTCTCAATTAAGGATTTCATTTTTCAAATGTAATAAAGAGAAGCCCGATCTTATTCGTTGTCTCAGAAATATACCTCTATAAGTTTCGTCAATGTTAATCCTCAAATTGAAAGTTTAGTGCAAGCTTTATTACATTTGAAAAATTATGCTCCAATTGGAAATCAACGCATACTCAAGGCCCTTATATGTAATTTATCTACTGAGGTTGGGGAGCATGCACCATGGTGCATGTAGCTTTACATGCACCGGTGCCACAAACGATCGTTTTTTATATGTAGATCAGGGGATTTACTTGGACTTATTAATGGAATATGTGTTTCAAATTTCGTGTAAAACAGGCATTCCCAACATGTCGATCTGGAGGGCTAAATATCAGTAATTATGAGACCGTTAAAATTTCTAAGTCTTGATGGATGGGTTAGAAATTTTGAATTAAGTTGATTTTTGAATGACATCATGGTGATATATGGTGATCTAAATCTCACATGATTTTATTTCAAAAAAAATATCAAATAATGGTGTTTTTGACACAGGTGCATGTAAAGTTACATGTACCTTGGTGCAAGCTCCCCAACCTCTTGCCTATTTAATATTATATTAGATAAAACTTAGAAAGAGAATATCCAAATGATGATATTTGATCACTCTTTTTTCATTGTATTTTTCCCTTCTTCCATGTATATCGAGCAGTTAAAAGTATATGTAAGATCTCATAAACACTCAATTTTACGTTTAAACCGATTATTCATGTTTCCTTCACATGCATCGTCGGGCTACATTCCTTGCCATCGACAACATAGAACTAGGTAACATGTAGGAGAAGATGCAACTTGTCGCAAGCACAAGCTTGACCCTTCGTGTTGCTAAAGTAGTCATCACTGCGGTGCATGCAATTGGTCTAGTGGTTGAGTAGTGGCTCTCCCACCTAAAGATCAAGGTTCAAACCCCCAAACCCTCCATTACACCAGAAAAAAAAGTATTGTGGTGAGGAGTAGGGAACTGACCTTGTATCAAAAAAAACTGCGGCACAAGCTTCCCTTCTATAAGATCATTTTACGGTGCTCTCGGCTCAAGCCATCTGTAGTGTTGTTTTCACGAGTAGAAACTCCCCCTATCACTACTAAAAAATGATGACATGTGAAATAACAGAAAATAAGTGTTTATGAGAAATTAATATGATGCCATCCTATTAACTATTATTAAATATGGAGGCATGAAAATGAAATATCACAAAAATGATGACATATATGTTCGGAATTCTAAAGATGACTTGATGTTACATATAAATAGAAATCACAATAGTATATAGTTGGTGGTATTGAAATGTAAAATCCGATTGCATAAATGTGATTTGAGACTTCTAAGCGTCATCTATCTTTATATCTTAGATATGGATGCGAGAATATGCAGTCCTCTCAATAAGACTTTAAGGGGCTCAAGATTATGTAGTTGATTCCATTGTTGTCGAATCAAACTTGATTAGGTACATAGGAAAAGGCCTAATCTTGGAATTATCCTCTCTCTCTCTCTCTCAACTAATACTTGAGTGGGGCCTTTAAATTTTTCGACAACTAATACTTGAGTGGGGCCTTTAAATTTTTCGAGTATGATACATGAGTTTGAAAACAACCATCCATCATTTCTTCTTCAAGTCAAGTGCACATAAGAATGAAGATAGATTTCTCAAGCACATGCGCCATGCAATATAACAATGCTTATTAATAGCCCAGACTAGTATGAAGAAATCATATTCTATGAGATTTTTAACCTCTTTTTTATTGGTAAGTGTTGATATTCTATTTTATATATTAATTTATATTCAAAATGAGATACTAATTTGAGATGTATGTGTTTTGATATATTATTGGAGATCTATATGTAAGAGGACATTAAAGGGTGTGTGGTGATATAATAAAATAACTACAACTTTTAGCAAAACATATGCATATATAAATGCAGTGTTTTAGAAATATTTATCTTGTTTTACATCAGAAATTTAAAAAGAAATTTAAATCTATTTTATGTAAAGTTAACCCTATAGAGACTAGAATATGAATAAGAGAAAATAAATATGAATAAATAAAAGGAAGTAAAATTCGAATCTAAATTCCAAGCAAAATATCAAAAGTCCAAAAAAATATCTAGATAATTTTTAAAATGAAATAAATGTAGCTATATGGATCAAATGTTTAGAAAATTAATTTAAGTGTTAATTTTCAATAATAACAAAACTAGAAGAAAAAGCACATGGGTGTACCTTATAAGAAGCTCCGCGTGAATCGATTATGGGAAGAACTTTAGTTGATTGCTGATGATGATGAAGACTGTGTGTAAGATATTGCACAAGCAACATTGTTGAATATGCGACACGTTTCTTCCCTCTGTGGGAGGGCTTTCAGCTCAGTCTCCCACGAAAAGCATGGAACTACATGGCGGTAGCCTACGTAGCATGCTTGCAGATAGAGCATGTTGTGTGGAGGGGGTGATGGCGCGCATCTGTGGAGCATGGGCATGTGCCAACTAATAGAGGGGTTAGGCCAATAGGCTATGGTATGTCTTTTAATGGGGGCTAGGCCTTTATATAATAGAAGGGATTAGAGTATGACCCTTCCCATTTAAAAGACTCGTAATTATACCTACAAAGATAAATCATAATATGTCGGGGTTTTCTTCCACATAAGGTTGATAATATAGAAAATCCACTAATATTAAGTTCAAATGCACAAACTACATTCATGACAATTTTTCTAAGAGTCTCATACGTCATAATTTGAGTGTTTTTACCTTTTTTTAATCTTGGATGGCCATTTTTATAGTTTGAAGGCATTGTGAAAATTGTGATTTTAGACTTCCTACACGTTTCTTGAGCTCTAAACCTCAAATTTTGAATCTCAAATCGATAGTTCACTATATATAGATAAATATGCCAAGTGAGAAGTGGAAAAGAGGTTTGCGATGTTTAAGAGAACCATGGATTACAAAGGACTGTTGGTATGGTTAATCAATTCGATATCCAAGTATTCATTATTACTACAAACTTTTAATCTTGTTTTTCTCATTGGTTGTCATTCTTTCCATTTGCATGTCTCCTTTTTGTCCAAAAATGTAATCAATTGACATGAATTTCACATTTTGGCCCTGCAGTTATTGAAATTGATCAGTAAGTGAATTAAACACTAGAAAAACTTTTAAATTATATAATAAAAGGATGAATGAATGTTCTAATTAGCAAAATCCACTATAAAAATCATTTATTAATAACACAGAATTATCGAGATACACTTGTATCGGGCGGCTATGGGGATGGAAAGGGAAAAGCATGTGTGTGGACTCCCACGTAAAAAGTCACTTTTTACCCTAAATAATTACGTCGAATTGTGTTGTGGGGGGGGGGTAAAGCTTTTAATTAAAAAACCATATAAATTTAATCCAAATTAAGTGAGTGGTCAATTTATTTATTTTATATAGGTAAGCTCCAAGATCGGACTCAAGGAGGCAAGATTGTTTCAATTAATACTCAGGTCGATTTAGTGAGGCGATTTATTGTGAAATTCAATCCAAGTTTGTCCAAAGTGATATGCAAGTATTTTGTGAAAATGTTTATGAATTTTTCAAATTTTCATGGAAGTTTTAATGAAGGAGACATAAGTGAAACACCAAATACAACTATAATGCACAACAATGGATTCAAGGAATTCTAACCAGGTTAAGTAATCTGAACTTAATTAAAAATAAGTCCAAAAATAAAGTTTCTTTTATTGGAATCTTTATGCAATGAGGAATTTAAAATGTACTTTTATTGATTTTATGATTGATGTAAAGCTAAATAAGCAATGCCCATTTTTTAGATCTTGTTTAATTTCAGTGAACAAAGCTTATTAATTTTTAAAACAAAAAATAGTGAAGATACAATATGATGAATTAACCTACTATATATTTTTTGTTTTTAGAAACTAGATGAATAAATGAAAAATTTAGATGAAAAGCCCCCCAGCTAGACGACTTGCAAATAAAATAAAATAAATTGCAAAATGAAGAGCATGTGATACATAATTTAGAGTATATTTTGTTTATGGAAATATTGAAAAATTAACCCCAGAAAAATCAAATAAGAAATATAACAAATTAATTATGCATAACACAGATCGTGTTGGATTTCAATGAAGCGCCAAAAGTTTTCTTATAAATTTTGTACACAATGCATGTTTTCCCACAAGTTTTTGAGATGTGTATAATTTAATATTGAGTTTAGAAGCTCGAAATATACATCACAACTTAAATCACCATAAATCAAAATTAATTTGAATGAAGATTATTTATCATTGATGCATCTCATATTCATCAACTCTATTTCTATTAATTAGTTATCTATCTTAGACTAATCAATTAACCTAAAACTTAAATAATTAGAATTAAATTTTAATACCTTATAAATAATTAAAGTTAATTATTGCATATAAATAAAATATATAATTATTGTATATATAAGTGTATGATTCCTTTTTATTTTATGTGTTTCTCGTTATTAAAAAATTTTAATAAATATAGTACATAAATTTTTATATTATATTGTATACTATTTATTATTCAAAAATACTAAAAATAACAAAACAAATAACTGAGGTATATTTGTATACAAAAAATATTTACAAAAATATAAGTATGTATATATGATGTTATTTGGTTTTGATTTATACACGAAAGTTGTAGTTCTTAAACAAATACACAACTTTCATGCAGAACACCTTTTAATTTGACTTTCATTAATATCTTTTTTATTTTATATTGATTTATTCGTTTCTCTTTTTTTCTGATTGGACCACATGGCTCAATTGTGTCTGGCATGACATCTGGTCGGGTCTACTTTGAGCCCCGCCTCCAACGTGGGTCGTCTGATCTCTTGATCAAATGGCCAGCAACAACCCTCCTCCGTATACATCTGGGTTGCTTGATCATTTGATCAAGTGGTGCCCTTGTCCGCCTGCGCCCAAATCGGGATCGTTGGATCTTTATATCCAATGGCCACCGGTCATCATCTTCCCCAAGCAGCTTTCCTCTTGAAGAGACGTGTGTGTTGTCGGTAATAGTTTGCCCTATTATCCTCATCGGTCCACGTATTGTATTGGCACTATTCTAGTGCCAAACGAAAGATCTATTGTTCCTTATATTCTCCAAGCCTCCATCTCCGTCGCCCCTCTCACGTGAGACAACTTCTCGACGGTTGAAATTTCCTATCTTAACCACATGTTCCTCGAACAAAGTCATCGTCTCCTCCACCATTCTATGTTTACCCGCCTTCATGATAGATTCCCTACGAGCCTTACCCTCCTTCCAGCGACGGTGTAAGAGAGAAAGAGATGCCAAGATGTAGGGCTAATCCCCGACGAGATCCTCGGCAGTCCAGCCATGTTGCAGCGTAACCATCATTGCATGAGCTTCAAGCTTGAGCCAAGCTTGTCAAGCGAAGACTCCAAGGCTGTCCAATCATCGATTCCCAGGCTCTGACCATCACCGCTGACATTCTCCATTTTATCAGGCAATTACCCAGTTCCTCCTATCTTCGATCTTTCTTATTCATCTACATCAACACACACCTTGACGCTCTTCAATCATCCGTACATCTCCGCAACACCACCCTCATCCTCGCGCATCTCTCCGACTCCATCAATCCCTTCTCCATAGTATCCCCTACTCAAATCCCTTTCACCTCCTTACAAAGGAGGTGAAACCACCTAGGGATCCACTTTGATCACCCTCCCCGGCCCTCCATCACGCCTCATAACCACTCCATATCATCCCTTGTTGCTTCAGATATATACTAACACTTACAGGTACTCTAACGTTAAATTGATCAAATAAACGAGCATTACTCCAATTTCGAGTTTTGACTCTGATGACATGGAGTCAACTAGCATGTCCAGATCCTTCCGGTTCTTCTCCGGCCATCCACCTTCTTCGTTAGGCTATCAATGATCTTCTCCGCCTGCTGGTGAAACCTAGGGATGATGGAGGAGTGGAGGAGTGAAGGTCAAAGACCTGATCGATCATCGTTGCTTATGGATGAGGTGGTCCAACATTGAGTAGCAGATACCATCGGATCTCCCTGATCTGATGATCCGGATTCGAGCACATCCTCTACTCCGAGTCGCACACCTTCAGAGGACATGGACCTAGCCTGAAGCGCCTGAGGATTCCCATAAGGTTCGAGCTGCTACTCCACCCGAGCCACACACCGAGCCTAGGAGCGCACACACCTTACGCGATGCATCTGGGATTTTTGCACACCACCCCCATCACCTTCCAGTTTCTATAGAAATTCCCCCGCACGGGGATACTTATAAGATAAGCATGTCGAATTTTGTATATTTCATTTTAGTGTGATTTGTTTCTCGTGTTTTTATTGCACTTATGTCCTTAGAAAGAACATTTAATATCTTGCTCAGTTTTATCTAATTAACGTGAAATCAGCATTGTTTTAAAGCTCTGTTCATGATCTCTTTAATGGCATGCTTAATTCCTGGTTTTGACCCTTACATATTCATGTGAAAATCATAGAAGTACTTTGCTTGCTACTTATTGAAATAATTTCCATCATTTTATGTTAGTGTCATTTAATGTACGATTTGAGCCCTGAATGCATCCATACGTATTGTTATCATTGACCTATATAAATTGTATAATAACTTAACCTTGATATTTAAAGCATAAATAAATAGACTAATTGCATGTGTCTTTGTGTTCGGTTCTGGACTTGTCCAGGTTAGAAATTTAAGCCAAGCCCTCTTTACAGGTATATGTAGCTTGGTTATGTTGATCTGTTAAACAACTCGTATTACAACAAGACTTAATCAACTTAACCGGTTAACGATTCATCAGATGGCGTCGTTGCAAGGAACACGTCATTAGGACATTTTCTTAGGTTTAAGTATTTAAATTAACCATTTTTAGTGATATTTAGATCAGTTTTTTGTTGTATTGATTTTGTTTTGTTTTGTTAACTTGTTTATGCATTGTTTTGTTTAGCTTAACATCTCTTCCCTATAGCTAACCACATCGTTGTTGTGGTATGGCCCGTAGACCTGTGCAAGGTTGAAGTAACGTGGAGGCGAGGAGCTTGGATCTCCAGCTTAAAGGAGTCCACGACATGTGATTTTTAGAGAGGGAGATAGCTAGCTAGCTAGTGTAGTGTTGTTCACATTTTTTTGTTGTAATTAATTTGTAATATTTAATCATGTCATTTACAACAGTTCTCGATCGAGAATTCGTGTGTGTAAACAAGAGACTTTCCCACCCTTATTTCGTGATGCGTTGAGACATGTTTCACTCTGGACCAACGGTGGAGCTCGACTTCAGTGACTGAAAATTAAAGATAGGCACACGGCTCTTAGAGCTCCTATTAAGTTAATTTTTTATTGCGCCCTTGTATTTCTAGGTCACACATCTCAGAAAGATTCACTTAATAAACACACTTTAGATCATTCAAATAGCTCCAAATTCAACTCAAATTCTTCATCGCCAACAAAACTCATGTCTTAGGTGTGGTTTTATCGGCTCGCATGTATTTAGTGTACTATTTACAAATTCAGTCTTCCATCCACATATAGAGTGTTGGGAAGCTCTGTAAGTATCTCTTAACACGAGCATTCATCATTATTTTCCATATTTAATTGTATTACTTTTTTCTTTACTTACCGACTTACATATTTCTTTACTTAATGTTTTGCTCCAGTTTTATTTAGCTCGTGGAGATGAAAATTTCATTATCGAAAGGCAAAACTTTCATGGTCACAAGAGGTTTGTTATGTAGTGGTGTGCACGCGGGCATGTATGCGTTTGTGGGTGTAGTGCATGTGTGGATTTGTATATGCATAAATGAATGTATGTGCACGCACACGCATATATGAGCATGAGCCTATGATGTCTATGTGCCATCTTTGCTGAAAAACATAGGTTAACAATGATGCCTCATTGTGCTCTTTTTTCAAAGAGATATATCTTTTCTAAAGGATCATAACAGTTAGGAATAATTAGTAATAATCCTAATGGATCTTAAACTAATGGTTCCTAACTGGTTAAGCTAACCAGTTAGGAAAATTTGGTTTTTCCCTAAGCGGGCCCGCTAGGAACGATTTTTCTGAAAACCCCCTATAGTAGACAATAAATTCTACTTGTAAACCTATTTTACTAATAATTTTCAATTATGGAAAATTCATTTTCTTTTAGTATTCGATTGATTATTACTATAAATCTCAATCTGTGAAGATTTTAACGAGATTTCATTAAATCTGACAAATATCTTTAAGGATGGCATGAAATACAACTCTACTGCATCAAAGCTCTAATTTGTTCCGACAATCTTAATTCTAATAAGACGTGTGTTCCACTACAACAAAAAGTGATGTATAACAATGAATAATCCAATTACTTGTTGACATAAACTCCGATGTTAAATATACAACAACGATTATTTTTCACTGCAAGATTCACTTAGGTTTTTGTAATTAGCAACTAAAGATTCATTTTACACCTTATTTTTTACTTTTTAAAAATATTATAACGATGACTGGAAGGAAAATTTAATGAATACCAATTGTTGTATGATATGTTGTAAGAATATAGCAAGGAATACGACATTGGTTTTGTATTTAAAGGATCAAACAGTGAATAATAATCATTGTTATGTATTTAACTACAAAAGATATGACAATGAACACTAACAAAAATGGTTTAAGGTTTTAATATTCATTATCATATCTTCTACAGCTAAACATAATACAATGAATATAACTCGTTACTTTATTCTTTAAATTTGTAACAAATCATTCCTAGCAACGTTAACGAATCATATAAGAAAGATTAACTATTGACAAAAAATTAGTAATACAATTTTTAATGAAAAAGTCAACGGATAGATCATTGGTATATGAATTTGAGTAAATTTAAAAAAGTCCTTGAACTATACATCCGATTTCGATGTCATGCATGAACTTCAAAAGGTAACAATGTGATACCAAATTTTAGGATTTGTCTCAATGTAGTCATTGACTATTGAAACATAAAGCTGTAGAAACAAAATGATCAATTTAATTTCAATAGTCAAGGACCAAATTGAGACAAATCTTAATGCTCGAGTACCAAATTGTCACCTTTTAAAGTCCATGCATGGCATTGAAATCATGTATATTGTTCAGGGATTTTTTTTGTAATTTACTTTGAGTTTTTAGCAACAAAGATAAATTTGTTGTTAATTACAAGAATAAAAGTTAATTTTGCAATCAATACTACTCACTGTTATATATCTAACATCAAAATACATGGCAATGTATCAATTCGTTACTTTAAGCCATTTTTGTTGTAATAAGATTTAAATTATTCATTATCTAAGTCAATATTTGTATGCCTCAATTGAAATGTACTCCTGATATGTCAAATAATGATTATAATGGATGAAAATTTGTGAGATTAAATTGAAAAGGGTCATGAACCTATATTCAAATTCACATGACTTCACATGATGACCTTATCAAATATACAGAATTACACGAATGTAGATAAGTTAATGTCAGCATATCACAAGTACAACAAAATGTATATTTCTATTTATCAAGTGATTTTAAGATTACTTTTCAAACTTCTTCAGTTAAGCAGTCGGAACAGGGTTTGGGAGGTCCAGCTCCAAGCCTGATCTAGTCCTTAATCTAGTTCGGGCTCGAGTCAGGCAGAGCGGCCGGGGTCCTCCGACGGAGCCGCACTATGGTCGGCCCGCCGGCCCCGGGCACCTGAGAGAAAACAAAATCAATCCGGGCCAGTGCTGCAAAGGTGCACCAGATCTCGACATATATATCTACATGCACGCAGCTCTAATAATCATGTTGGAGAAAGTCGTACATAGGGCAATAGTTGCCAATTGAAGGAAATTTGATGTGGGAATATGTACGCATATATCACCGACTGTACGGACCGTATCTGGTCAAGTTGATTCGATCCGATATATAACACCCGTGAGCCGTTTCCGTCCTCTTCTTTGCACTGTGATCTGTTCGTGCATCTGCGCTGATGTGATCATCCGTACATTAGAAAGGATCGTCTGCTGTACATGGCAGAACCGTCCGATCACCGGCCTTCCATCTCGAGATGCGAATCCACTATCTCCGATTCCCTACGAGAGTCGTCCGATTTTCATCCGACGGACCACCTTGATTACAACACCTGTTGTGATTGTAAATTACAGCAGACGATCAATTCCCATACGTACATATATACGATCGGAAGCTAATATAAGATGTATTGATATAACGAAAAAGAGGTCCCACTGCGTAGTGCGCATACTTGTGGGCGCGGGGCCGTGCAAATTAATTAGGACAGCCAAGAAAAATATATGGGTAAACTACAGAAAAGAGACTCAACTATATCTCAATTCCCAATTAAGGGACCCATTTTTCGATTGTAACAAAGAAGGGCCTGATCTTATGTTTTTGTCTCAAATAGAGGCCTCTACAAGCTTCAACGACCCTTCTATGTTAAACCCTTAAGTTGACGGTTCATGCCACTCTTTGTTACAATTGAAAAATGAGTCCCTTAATTGAGAATTTAGGCATAGTTGAGGCCCTTTATTTCTTACGTGAAGGCAATCCTAATATGTACGTATGGCCTTGGAAAATAATACGAGTGCATGTGATCAACTAATTAAATGACATCACAGTTGAAAGATCTTTTCTTGTGTATATTCCACGAGCAGTCTTAGTTGATAGGAGATAGGAAATCACTAGCAGCATTTGTGATTCGATTGATTTGTTGACCAATTCCCAGTTATGTTATATATATCATTGGTTTTTGTAGATTTTAGATAAATCGCGGCTACATCATCTGAACTTAAAAAAACTATATATCGTGTGAAAAAAGAAGTCAACCTGCTTGTAGGAGGACATCTCATTTCATTGCAGGATTGGAAAGTCTGTGGCCAAATAACTTGGAGTAAAATATAGATATATTTATTTGCCCTAAAAAAATGCTGCTACAATAAAAGTAAGCTTGTTCCGACTTGGGAAGAACATTCTACATCTTCATTTGTGATGCATATATAAAAGATACGATTACGATGGATGAGAGATGATCATGTGAGAGCTAAAATATGTGAGATCACGGGAGTAATGATTTTAGACTATTAAATTATGGCATCTCTCTCCTCATTGATTGCAGGAAGAGAGAGAATAGTAGAATCTAGTGGTTCAGATTCACTGCTCTCATTCTCTCACAGATTTTGGCTCTCACAGGATCAACCATCTATGATGGATACATATATATATAATGTATTATATACCCGAAACGATTAGTACTGATCTCTCGATTTCATGTATTCTTTTTCTTATGTGCCATGTTTCCTTTCCTGCATTAACATTTCATTTCTGCAGGATTGTTTCTGATAAATACAACAACATTTCTGTCAAAACGGCCGTTTTTGGATAGTGGGTTTAGGTGGGTTAACCTGGTAGCAGGTAACCTATTTTTTGGTTTTGGTGTTTGGATAGAGGGTTAAACTGGGGGTGGGTTAGAAGTGGGTTTATTGTGATATGATTGTATTGGAGTTTGAAAAAGTGAGTAGTTATTGTGATGTGATTGTATTGGAGTTTGAAAAAGTGAGTAGAAGTAGAGTAATTTATAATTTTTATATGATATGATGGTATGATATATTATTTTTTGATGGAATTGATGATGGAGAATTGATTTATTTAATTTTTTAAAAAGATAAAAAGTGGGACCCACATGGAGTGAGAAAATATGGGGTAAGGGGGGAGGGGTTTACCCTGGTAGCCGAACGACACCTAAGGGTTTGATGGGGTCACCCTTTGCGTGCAGCCAACATGGATGCCCCGCCCTATTTTTCAACCATTTTTTTATTTTTTTTGAAAATTTTCGCCATGTATATTCATCTATATAGCCCTCCTATATACCATTCTAATTTCGTAAGAAACAGAGATTCACATGCCCTCCATCCGAACATGTGGATTACAACAATATCTACACCGTTAAAATTATCTGTTCTAGATGGAGGGCATATGAGTCTCTGTTTCTTACGAAATTCGAATGATATATAGTAGGGATATATAATGAATATACATGGTGAAATTTTTCAAAAAAAAAATGCAGAAAAGGAAGCGGCGCAACCCCATTTTTTCATTTTTTTAATCAATATTGCATATCAGAGCTAAGTTGCTATGTTCGGATTCACCAATAAAGTATCTTTATTTTTGAAGATAAAACTCAATGGCCCACTATCAAACATTAATATGGCAAAGGTCTCGTTGACATTGATGAGATTCGAGATTCTGTGGTAATATATGAACACAACACCCCCACCACTATAGTGCACTTGGCTCTTATCATGTCATGTACATGCACAAGCACTTAATTTGTCTCTTTGTCACAATATATATGCAAGCACTCCTAGCTACAATAATCTGTACTGCACAAAAATATTTGCATATACATGTGAAAAGCTAGTTATACTCCCATTATTAACGAATGGGACACGGATATTAGCGTGGATCGTCTGCTGTGAAGAGGGTTGCAGCAGACTTTGTTGCACCCTTTGGGGTCGCTCGATCACGATCGAGCGGTTCCCACGAAATCCCCGCTCGAACGTGATCGAGCGGCCTCAAAGGGTGCAGCAGAGTCTGCTGCAACCCACTTCACAGCCGACAATCCACGCCCCCCGGATATATAGTCTTTTTCCTGCAGAGAACAGTACAGAACTAATGGTAATATATAAAGTTCCTGTATCAGCAGATTCAGCACTCTTTCTTTATATTAAGATTAACAAATCTGATGTTCCTATATATCAGGACTCCATCCATGCACACACTTGCATGATGGTATCCATACAAATCTGGATCTGATGTTAGTATTGAAATACAGGGAAGGTCGATGGAAATCGTCTGGTTACATAGGGAGAGATATAGATATAGGCATGGAAGAGGAGCAGAAACGAGACTTATATCAGAGGTACTGGATTTTTTTTCTGCGAGTTCGATGTCTAAATCCAACCTTATGGATTAAATTTTATATCAATGCTCTCTACATATCCTCTAAATTCCATTCAAATCTAAGCTTATTTGGTGTTTAATCTTAATGGTTTAAGATTCGGGTTTTTTTTAAATGGAATTAAGTTGCTTAGATCTTGACCAAATATTTGACCATTAAGGCAAAATAGTAAATAAGCTTGATTTTAATCAAAATTTAGAAAACATGTAGATTATAGATCTAGGATTCAATCTATATGGTTGAATTTTGACATCTAAAATATATAAAAAAAGACAGCAGAGATCCTCTTCCTGTAGATATAGGAGCTCTCAAATTACAGAGAGAATCGTCTGCTGTAGCACCTACTGCAACATGCCCTGCTGTAAAGTCTACAACTGTCCGATCACCTATCTCATGTTTCGAAATACGAGCTCACTATCCTCAATCTCTTAAAAGGATCGTTGGATCCTCATCCAACGTTCCTCGTGCATTACTGCCTTTACTTAGCAGATGATCGGTTAGCAAGGATCCTCTGCTGGGCAGCAGAGGCCTGCTGTACCATGTGGGCCGCTCGATCATGATCGAGCGGTTCACACGCAAAGGGCCACTTTAACCCTGAAATCGTGTGAACCGCTCGATCTTGATCGAGCGGCCCACGTGGTACAGCAGACTGTGTTGGCCAGCAGAGGAGCTGCTCTCGATGATCGGTTTCCCTCAAATTAAACGCGGAAGACGCGTCTAGCAGCAAACGTAGCACGCAAGAAACAAAGAGCGAAAACCCCAACACGCCATCCCTTCCCTTCTTCCGTCCCACGTCAGCGTGACCCCTCCCTCAGTAAACTGGTTAATTTGCACTCCTACTCCCATGGCCTCCCTATTTGCATACGAGGCACTTTTTAGGTTTTCAGTAAACTGGTTAATTTGCACTCCTACTCCCATGGCCTCCCTATTTGCATACGAGGCACTTTTTAGGTTTCCTGCAGCTACAGTCCTGCTTCAAGCGATGCGTCTTAATCGTCTGCTGTGGTGCTGTGGTTTTGTAGCGCACCACAGCCGTTCGATCAAGCTCGAGCTTGATCGAGCGGCTGTGATAAGCTACAGCACCACAACACTACAGCAGAGAACCTGCTCTCGCGATGCGATCGTCAGCTGTGGTGCTGTGGTCCCTAATATTTTCTGCAATATTACGAGAGTAGATATGTAAAAAATCCTGCATCGTCCTCGCACCGCCAGCACAGTAGAGCCCCCGTGGCCGTGTCCAACACCATTTCCGCGTGGGACCTCTGCACCACCGTGAGATATACAAGATATTCTTCCTGCCAACATTTGACCCCACAATTCACACCTATTCCCACCTCTCCCTTTCCTCTTTCTCCTCTCTATCTATATATATCTCCCTCTTCCTGTCGGCTGAGGGTTTCCCTCCTCCTCCTCCTCATGGATGGACGGGGTCATCTGATTTGCCACCAGCAGCAGCAGATCAGCAACGTCGGATCGAGTGTGCAGCTGCTGGAGGATAGGGATCAGAGGTTGCCCCAATGGAGCCATGTCGAGACGCGGGAGTTCCTTGCTATACGGGCAGAGATGGACCAGTCCTTCATGGAGACCAAGAGGAACAAGCTCCTCTGGGACCTCATCTCCACCAGGATGAGAGAGAAGGGCTTCGTCCGCACCCCTGACCAGTGCAAGTGCAAGTGGAAGAACCTCATCACTCGCTACAAGGTCCTTCTTCCTGCCCTTCACTTCCATATTGTTCATATATATTGGATCTCGATTATATGGGAATCATATTCGTCTCCGATAATAATGGCTGATATCATTTGAGACACTTGCACATTATACAAAAAGAGAGTTTCTGGTAGGGTTGGATTAGCATGTGCTGTGTTTGTAACGTTGTACGTATGTGATATATAAGATACGATTTATATATGCATACCATTTTTCCAGGGCAATGAATCTATGGATTCTCCAGTGGAGATGCCTACAACCAGCAACCGCCAATTCCCATATCAGGAGGAAATGAAAGCCATCTTAGCGACCCGAATGGAGAGGCTCCTCAACTTCCAAGAAGGGAAGAAGGAGCAGCATCTCCATGTTTGGTCCGAGGAGGAGGAAGAGGGAGAAGAGCAACCGGAGGCCGTGGAAGCGAGCAACAAGAAGAGGAAGACGGTGGGCTGTAGAGTGCGCGGTGGCGGTGGCACTGCTAGGGTTAATGTAGAGGAGGTGAAGAGGGCAATGAGGGGATTCGTGGAGTGGCAAATGCAGATGGAGGAGCAGTGGATGGAGGCGACGGAGGCGAGGGAGGCGGAGAGGAAGGTCGCGGAGCAGGAGTGGAGGAGGGTGATGATGGCCATCACGGAGCGGCGAGTGGAGATGCAGAGGAGATGGAGGGAGAGGGAGGAGGAGAGGAGGGTGAGGGAGGAGGAGAGGGCCGAGAGGATGCACCAGCTTGTGGTGGTTGTCTTGACTAAGCTCTCTAATCACGATATGTATATTAATTAAATTGTAGCCATGTAGTTAATCATAGTGTTCATGACTTGTTTAGTTAGCATCTGTATTGGTAATTGTTGTGATCGTGACCTATGCTAATTAATTAGGGTGACTCTTTATTAATTGTTCTTTTATTCTTCTTTCTTAGTGGCTGGAATTAAACTTCGAAATCATCATTGCATGTTAATGTTAAATGCCAACTAAAACCAACTAAGGGCAAATCAGAATCTTCTGCCGTGCAACACCTAGAGCCAAAGCGGTTTTGGAAAAAGAGCTTATGTTTGGTCTCATTTCGTACTTTTATTGGTCATATTGTTCACACACAACCAAATAGATTCCCAAACAAAGTGCTTAGCTAGCTGGAATCTTCCAATAATAGGTACGTGATTATTTCACTACAATAAAATTAAGTTATAGTGACGTTTTTTTCTTCAAAATTCGTCACTAAATTAGTCGTTTTTAAATATATAATGACGATATTATTCATTGTGAAATGAGTTTTCGTATTCGAAATTAGCGACGAATATCATATATATCGTTATATCATTAGCAATGGTCTAAATAACGACGCTTATCCGTTGCTATTTTTCAAAATATCAACTAATCGTCGCTATTTTTTTAGTTCAAAATTTAGCAACGATTAACTAAAAGTTTGAAAATAGCAATGAATAAGCATGTGGATTGTTACTAATAATATAACGACATATATGATATTCGTCGCCAATTTTGAATATGAAAATTCATTTCGCAATGAATAATATCGTCGTTATATATTTAACAATGATCTATTTAGTGACGAATTTTGAAATAACTGTCGCTCTAGCTGAATTTTTTTAGTGTTTATTTATGTTAATGACATAATATCTCATTATGAAAAGATCTGTTGGTTTTCGTACCAGAATTCCCTGTTCAAGTGATATTGTATGCTGATGCCACACAACAAAATGGGTTGGATGATAATAACTTACTTTAAAGCGTTTCGTTGTTAAATATAGTAATGATATTTTTCTTGTTACATCATATAATTTTTATACTTGAAATTATAATTATAATTCTGGTTAAATATAGCGTTTCACATATAATTATAGTATGGGTTAATTTTTATACTTGATATTAGTGACGAGTGTCACTTGAAATTATAATTATAATTCTGGTTAAATATAGCGTTTCACATACAATTATAGTATGAGTTAATTTTTATACTTGATATTAGTGACGAGTGTCATATTCATTGTTATATCATTAGTAATGGTTAATATAACAATGCTTCTCCGGTACTATTTTTCAAAATTTCAACTAATTGTTAAATTTTGAAATAAAAAATTTAACGATGACTAGGTAAAATTTTGAAAAATAACAACGGATAACCGTTATTATATGCACCACCGCTAATGATATAATAACAAATACAACATTTATTGCTAATTTCAAAAATTAAAAAAAAAATAATTTGCAATGAATAATATCATTATTATATATGTAAGGATATATGATATAGGGGCAGTTTTAAAAAAAAACATCGTTATTAATTCATTTTGTTGCAATGTGTACATTTACGAAAGGGTTCACAAAAGTCTTATATGGGCATGCATTTTCATCAATCTATTTGTTGAAGTGGGGGTGCGGATCTAAATGTAATTCATGAATAAGATAATAAATTGTTCTTAAAGTTTCTTTCAATTCTTTTGAAATGTGAACTCTGTAATGTTCCTTTCTGAAATTCTATGCATCTGAATTTCCAATGATAATACTTTCTCGTTGGAGGAAATGGTATCTTTTTATAGTTAGTAAAACGTTGCAGTGAAAATCGGCCAATTACTAAAAAAATTACATTTGAAATGCATGCGTTTAAGGATGGAATATGTTCCGTCCTTTTTGCACAGTTAACTAGCTGAAGTATGCAAGTTAATTGTTCGAATGAGATATTTACACCTATCTTTGTATTTATGTGCATAATCTTGGATAATCACGAAATACAACCAGCTTCTAGAATAGTCTTTAACTCTTACATGACATAACCTTGTGTTAACTTTCATTTGTTATCGATTATTTTATGGTAGATTCTGCCAATGTTTGACAATTTTACCCCTTGAAAAAAATAGTTTCAAATGATGCCCCCATCTTCATCCATCAACTTGGATAACTGGAGCGCAACTTCGTCTTCCTTTTCTGATCTCGCACTTGACGAAGCTTATCGAGGATGTATAAACACGATGGTGGGAGGTGGAGGAGGCGGGGTGGCAGAGGGGGTGCCAAGTGAACCCATTCTTCGTTTTCATACCATCGCCTAGGGTTCCAGCATTGCCTCGAGTTGGGAAGGAGAATCCATGGCCAGAGGATGTCATCTCTGCCACCGCCATCGCGTGCAGCATGTTCTGCTTCAGATCGTGCCCCATTGTTGCTCAGGTTATCACGATAGCGGTTGCTTCAGCCTTCGACCCATACAACAACAGTTGCAACAACAAGGTTAATTACACGATATTAAGATCCAACAAGAAAGGAGAGGGCGCGAGGAGGAAGCGGAGGGCGACGAGAGGGCCTAGAATGGGAGGGCGGGGAGGGTGAGGGAAGAGATGAGGAGGGAGTCGAGGACAATGAGGGATGGGGAGGGCCTAGAGGATGTGGGAGAGGGCATCTGTTAGGAGGAAGAGGGCGGTGAGAGGGTGTAGAAGAGGAGGGAAGGAGCTGAGGGCGACAAGGGAGGGCGAAGACATCTGGGGGGGTCGGGCATCGAGGAGGAGGCGAAGGTTGGCGTGAGTGCATAGAGGAGGAGGTCAAGGGTGTATGCGGTGGGGAGAGTGACATGAGGTCATGTAAGAGGAGGATGAGGGCGAAGATGTCAGGGAGGAAGCATAGGGCAGTGGGAGGGTCTTGAGCTTAACGAGTTGGAACCCAACAGAAGTTGGGATTCCCAAATAGGTAGTGATGAATCTGCGATTCATCACTCTAAAGTTGAAAATAGAGCTTTGTTCCCGAGTAATTAGCTGCATATTTCCACTTATATTGCATAATTAGCACTCATGCATGCATTGATAACATCTGCATTTTAGCATTCATATTGCATAAATAAGAAGCCAAATTCATCTGTAAGTATTCACCTGTATATTAGCTAAAATACCCTATTTGTATATATTTAACACTAACTCTAAATCCAATAAAACCAACTCTATAGTGTATATATTACTAACACTAATTAAAGAAAAATATCAAAAAAGTACTAACTTGTAAAATTGACCAATAAAACCCTAAACCAAGTTTGAAACCATGAACCTTAAAATGCGCATATCTCTCTCATACAATCTCCGAATGAGGTCTACTCACTTTTAAAGTAATATACATTCAGAGACATTCGAAACAAGACCAATTTCATTAAAATCGGAGCTCGTATGCAAAACTTGGGTTTTGGGCCCTTTTGTGTATTGTACATATTGACCATTTTACCACTGTATTTTATCCTTTTATTTTCTTCATTATTAAAAATCCAAAAAAATAGATTAACTTGTAAATATTCTTCTCATATTTTATCTATTTTAATTTGATTTTTCTCTTAATCATTTGACGAACCGTGGACCTACCCTTTTAATGTCGTATAATTGACTATTTCGTTGCAGTCGGATAGATCCGCATCGATCAAAAATAAATCGCACAAATCGATGAATCTTCGAATGAATTAACACGCGGTTTTTATGTTTATTTAGCCTGGGCAAGCCCCAGGGTCGACTCAAGGAGGCAAAGGAACAACTCGGGATCAGATTAGATGGATTAGATTACGGTTTTCCAAGTGGGATTTTTTTAAATTTTTATGCGATAAAAAATGCCAAATGCAACAATACTGATGAATTAGGTTATTCAGAAAATCAACAACTTAGCCAATTTTAATTTTAATGTCAAATTGATTCAAATCGACCAAATTATATTTTTCTTATAAACCTAATCCAATGATGAATGCAAAATGTATTTTTTTTGGAATTTTTGGATTTAAGATGCACAATGAAAAATGCAAACTTTTTTGGGGGTTTTATGCAATTTTTCGTGCAAATGATATGCAAAAATTATGAAATTTTTTTGGAAGTTAAACATGATGAAAGAGGGCTACACTATTTTTTTAGATTTTTTTTCGACATTTTTTTTATTTTTTATGAATTTTTTACTGAAAACAGAGCAACTGTGAGTATTTAATTTCTAATAAATCCACGAAGTTAAATTATCCAGAGAATAACTTATCTCAAATAGATATTTTAATAAGGAATCCAAAAGCTTTGAAATTTCTCAAAAATGTTATTCGTGGAATTAATTAAAAATCAATTACAGAAATCATTGTACAATTTATTATATGCACAAGACAACTTCTAATTGGACAAAGTTTGGACAGTAATTAAAGCACACTTAAGTACATCATTCATAATTTTTTTGCAATTTTTGGAGCAATAAATATGGCTGTGCGAATTTCAGAGCGTAAATGGGTAAAAAATCATTCAATTTCAATCTCTGATTTTTAGAAAAATATCCAAGGCACAGAAAAATGCAAATAAATAGTCACAAGTTAAAAATTGAAATGCTCATCAACATGTTATTTTTCATTAAAATAAATGATGCAAAAATATGGTCCAAATCGATGTGTGAATGCAAGGGTATCCGTGCAATATAGAACTAACAAACAACAAACTGAAATATGCCTAAGGGCACTTTTGGAAATATATAAATATGCAGGGAAATATTTGTAATTTTTTCAATAAAAAGAATGGACCTCTTCTTATGGGAATCGTGGGTTCCAAGAATGGAACCCACCCCTTCTTCACGTGGCTAGGGCACAACGCAATGGGGATGACGGCAGCGTGGGGCGAGCGGAGGGCGCAAGGAGCGGCGTCGACGGCTTGATGAGGCCGAGAGCGGCGGACGTTGCGCGAGGGCGCGCGCTGGCGGATGCACGCGGCGGGCGGCGCGACTCCAAGGGGAGGAAGATGGTGCGCGCTACAGCGGGGCGATGGATCGTGAGAGCTCGGGGCGGCTCGTGGACTGCTGTGATGCGCACGGGCGGCGGCCACGCACGTCCGCGCCGGCGGATCTCTCGGCGGCGGCGTGCGGGCCGGCGCAAGAGCGTGAAGGCGGGGGTTGATCTGTGCGCGGAGCAAATGGGGCCTGGAGGGGAGCACGCGCGGGCTCGCGGCCACTGGCGGTGGAGGTGGGGCGTGGCCAACGGTGGCGCAGCCTGACAGAGCTGGGCTGCTGGACCGCTCGCCTGGGCGGCGTGGTTGACGTCAGCGGAGGCGGTGGTCCGACGGGTCGTACGAGGTTGCTCGGGCCAGAAACCAGAAGCTCCTGCTTTATTTTTTTGTTTTTCTTTTGCAAATTTTTTTCTTTTCTTTGTAAACAGGAAATGGATGTGGAAAAAAATGGTGGTGATGGTATTTGATAGTGATGAATAGTGATGTTTTTTTAATGTAATGGTGATGATGGTGATTTGATGAAGAAATGAGAGTGGAAGGATGGTAGTTGTGGTTGTTAAATAAAATGATGGTGTGGTTTTTTTTGGTTTGATAAACAAGATGAACAAACAATATTAGATAAAAAAATTGACAAAGCGAAGATAGAGAAATTACATGTGTTGTTCGTCGAATTGTGGAGCCGCGTCGTGCGGCTTCCGGTTGTGGCCTCGATCCGGTTCGACGAAAAATCGGAGAAGCTTTGCGATCTTGATGGGAAGTTCGCTATGCGGATATTAACCACGGATCTCGCCTGCAGGTCGTCGTCGCTCAATGTCTAAGGGGGAGCTGTCACCTCACGGATTAAACGGGGCTCGAACCTCTCTAATTCGTAGAATGGCGGATGAAGAAAAATGGAGAGGGCGAGTGGAATAAAAAGGAAGGGAAGGGAGTTAGAAAGTGAGTGGAGAAGATGGAGAAAATGGAGGAGGTGGTGGCTTGGAGTGGAAGACAAGTAAGGAGAAGAAGTAAAAAGATGAATAAAATAATAAAAGTACGCTACTAAAAATAAAGATGAGAAAATAAAGGTAAAATAATAAAGTAATAAATAAAAACTAAAATAAATTAAAATAAATAATTAAAAATAAATAAATAAATAAAAAATAAATAATAATAAAATAAATAAAATCCGAAATTAATAAAA
Source organism: Ottelia alismoides (assembly GCA_037367405.1). Lineage (NCBI taxonomy): Eukaryota > Viridiplantae > Streptophyta > Magnoliopsida > Alismatales > Hydrocharitaceae > Ottelia > Ottelia alismoides. The sequence continues at coordinate 86,229 of JAZKJV010000473.1, read as the reverse complement.
TGATAAAAAATGGGTGTGACACGTGGTGGCTCTAGGGGTTGCCACGTGTCGCTCCCAGAAAAATCCACAACTAAATACAAAGAAAACCCAGAAAGAAATAATAAAAGAGGTTAAATCAAAAAGTGATCAACACGAAAGTTGCTCGTCTCGATGAGATCTACAACTTTTGTGAAGGGCTGAAAATCAAATGAAATCATCTGTACAAAAATGTATTTTTGGATGGTACCTTATATATATATATTAAATACCGCATTTTATCTTTTGTAATTTTTTTGTCATTTTTCAATAAGAGAAAAATCAAAATAAAAATAGAGAAAATATGAAAAGAATATTTACAACTTAATCTAAATTTTTTGGATTTTTAATAATGAAGAAAAAAGGATAAAAATACATGGGTAAAATGGTCAATATGTACAATATACAAAAGGGCCCAAAACCCAAGTTTTGCATACGAGCTCCGATTTTAATGAATTGGTCTTGTTTCGAAGGTCTTTGAATGTATATTACTTTAAAAGTGAGTATACCTCATTCAGAGATTGTATGAGAGAGATATGCGCATTGTAAGGTTCATGGTTTCAAACTTGGTTTGGGATTTTATTGGTCAATTTTACAAGTTAGTATTTTTTCGATATTTTTCTTTAATTAGTGTTAGTAATATATACACTATAGAGCTGGTTTTATAGTATTTGGAGTTAGTGTAAAATATATACAAATAGGGTATTTTAGCTAATATACATGTTAATACTTACAGATGAATTTGGCTTCTTATTTATGCAATATGAATGTTAAAATGCAGATGTTATCAATGCATGCATGAATGCTAATTATGCAATATAAGTGGAAATATGCAGCTAATTACTCGGGAACAAAGCTATATTTTCAACTTTTAGAGTGATGAATCACAGATTCATCAACCCCCTTTACTTAAACCTTGCTCGTCCCCGAGCAACTAAAATGAAATGCAAGAATGAAATGAGATTGGATTCCATACCAAGGTTATGAACAAAAGTTGAAAATGGAGCTAGACTCGAAATTTGAATTAATTGTGTGGCGGAACCTTATTGGGATCTGAACTTAAGACCTAACAGACTTCAAGTTCCACAAGTCTTCTATTCAAGACTTCTCATTAGTCAGGTCAGAACAAATCCTCAGACGCAAATTTCTGATGACTATGATTCTTACTTGTACTGTGTAAGTGAAATGTGACTCTCCACATCAGAAATGGCTAAGAAACGGCCTCCTCTAACAAGGTAACTCAAATAACCTGGTCCAATAACTCTTTCCTCGAGGAGCGGGGTATTCCCTTCTAAGTTCAAGTGCGACCAGCTCAAGAGGAGGGGGTGGAGAAAAGAATGGACGGTAGCCAGTGTAGCTACCTATCCCGGGATGCCTGACTAGTGTAACCAAGTCATCCAGCTGCAGACTTCTTGCTAATATACATACTCCGACAGGCAATTTTTTTTATTTGGCCAGTCTATTTTTTTGGAGTTCTTGCATTTTTTCTCTTTTTTTCTTTTTTTTCTTTGTAACTATATACAAGGTGCAGCATGTACATCAGGAGTTTTTCCTCTTGAGCCAGTAGACTATCCCTCTTTTGAAGTATTATTGCAACCCATAGCGTCCTGTCCTCAGACGTCAACACCACCAGACTAGGTTGAGATGCACTACCCTCCCTAGAGGAGGACGGATGTTTCCACCCGTGTGCTACTCCAAGCTAAAGGATTCTACCTCCTCCCCACCTCATCAATGAAGAGCTATGTGTATTGTGCTTGTCCAAGTTAGGTCATTATCTAAAAAAATCATGCGTGTGCACGAGATATTCTACTTAGACTAATCAAGATGGCATGTGAACATAGACTTGCGGACTCAAAGAATTAAGTCACTTGACCTGAGAAATCTTAACTCCAGTTCCTATAAGGTTCCTCTGAAATTAGGTGGATTAAGGTCAAATCAAGTCCATCCTCAATATCTACTCATAACTTGGTTCAGAACCCGCTAGCTTTTCACCTTGCATGTGCAAGATATGCAGATGAGATGTAGATGACATGCTATGTAGATGAATGAAATGCAAGACTTTTTTTTGAATGCAAGGATGAAAAAATAAGAAGCCTATTTTTTTGTTTTTATTTTTCAAAATTTTGGTATACCTCCTATGTTACAACAATTTACAAGAGTTTATAAGTATTATACAAATTATACAAGTGTTATAAAATATACAAGTATACAAGTATTTTACAATTTTTTTTCAATTTTTACAAAAGATTTACAAGTATTATACAACAAATTTTTTCAATTTTTACCCACACGTAATTATTGCAAAATAAATACAAAAATTACGTGGAAATACACGAAAGTACGAGCTCTGGGTAAAGTATATATGTAATATATACACGTCCCCCTAAACTTAGCGTGTGCTATGTCCTCAGTGCACGAAAAGCGAGGAAAAAGACATAGCTCGTGCTAAGCGTAGGAGAGCTAAAATAACAAAATGTATAGAAGTCGCTCCGCCCCCTATACTTAGGCTCTGGCAGCCTAAGTGTAGAAGAAGATCAAAAATGGGGCGGGCGAGGTTAAGAGGGGAAATGGAGGAGTATATACACAGCGGGCATCGGTCCCCCCTATACTTAGGCTCTGGTCAGCCTAAGTATAGGACAGGAGTGAGTGTGAGAACCGATGAGATCTAGAGAATATACAACGAATGGTGAAGAGACTCGGGTCACTCACCCCCCTATACTTAGGATCTGATCATCCTAAGTAAAGCCATAAAATGAAATGATATGGAGCCGGGGCGAGTGATTCGAATCACTGGGGAGGGAGGGAAAATATATACAAGGAGAATTGAGAATATACAAGAATCAAGAAGGTTTGTGACGAACCTTCTTGCGGGATCGAGGAGGTGGGTAATATACAAGTGTGTCGCTGTCGGAATCGTCCTCAGATGAATAGTAGTGAGGTGAAGGGATCGTCCAACGCGGGTCAACACACGGCTGCTTGCTTAGATACGGCTTAAGAACATCCGAGCTGAGCTCACTCATATAAATCACCTTCTCCGGACCCAATGAGGATTCCTCTGAAACTTCCTTCTCCGGAATGTTGAAGGAAATTTTCTTAGTCGGTTTTCTAGAACCTGAATAATTGAGAGGGAGATGAGAGCGACGCGCCTTGAGAGGTTCGGGGGAACATCTCGAGGAATCAATTCTTGACTTCCTCTCATTAGATAGCCTACTAGAAGAGGGAGCAACCGTGTTTTTATGTGGAGTCAATTTAGTCTTGGTTGTTTCCTTTGAAGATCCAGGATATGGTGTGGTGCTGACCATGGGTTCCTCATCAGACGAGTCACCATATAGATTAGCATATTCCTGAAGGGTCAGCACGCGTCTCGAGAAGGTGCCAGTGATCTCAGTTGGCTTGACATTATTTGGCTCTTGTGTCGGATCATCAAAATTATCAATGCAATCCACAAAGGTCGTGTCCGACTCAATGATAGCTTCTGGTCATGAGTCCTCCTTAGAAGCTGTCACGTTGGTGGTGCAAGCAGTTGAGGAGGTGTGGGGAGTCTCTGAACCAACGGTCGTCCGGGCAGTCGGTCTCTCAGGTGTAGCAGCGAGGTGAGACTCATCTACCTCTCGATGGTCATGATTGTCAATGGATATGCGGGTCTCCTTAGAGTAAAGTGTATCAAAGAATGGGTGCGGTCGGAGTGCTCCCAATGCTGAAAAATCGATCTCCCGAGTCTCGCAATCTATAGTCACCTTAGCTGAGGCTAAGAACGGCTTCACAAGAATAATCGGAGACTGGGTGAACTCTCCTCGGTTCTCGATGTCAATGATCGTGAAGTCCACCTGGAGGAGAGCACCTTGGAAAGTAATGATGACTGAAATGTTTCCTCTCGCCCGTTTGATTGATCGATCAGCCGGCTGAACGATCTCTCTTGACTTTCTAATTGGCCTGAGTTTGAGCTTGTCAAACACAGAGGTCACGAGAATATTTATCGGTGAGTCATCATCGATTCTCGTATGGGTGAAGATGGTGTCTTTGATTTCACACTCAACTCGGGGCAACCACTGCACTCTGCGGCTCTTGGTCTTGCTTCCCATCACTAAGGAGGTGGCCATATACACTATGTGTCTTTCAGTCCTTGACCTCTTATTGCCTGACCTCTTAGGCATCAATTTACTTCTCACAAATCGTTTGAGGTCGGGAAAGTGATCTATGGACTTTATTAAGGGAAGATTAAAAATCAGTTCTTCATCGAGTGCTTCCCTTAGGGTAGGATCCCATTTTTTTAGGTCTTTTTCATTTTCAATTTTTATGTGATTTTTTTGTTTTTCAATTTTTTTGGTGTTTTGGATAGATGAATGATCAGACTCAAGATTGGAAGGCAAGGGGTTAGTAGAAGAGGGAGATAGAATGGACTCCAGCTGTACACCTTGTGTGGGTTCCCTAGTATTTGCTCTGTTTTCAACATCAGATCTACTTACTTCCTTCTCCACTTTCATACCCAGGCTGGCAGAAACTGAGTGTAATATGTCAGTGACATCTCTCAACCTGGCACCAAATAATTCATGTTTCGCGATAAGTCGAGAAATGTCATCCTCCAAAAAATTCTCATGACAAATCATGGGAGAGTTCTGCTCAATTGGAGGATACTGCTAAGATATTGAGGTCTCATACTCAACATACCTAGACTCTGGCATGTAATCCTGGATTGAGTATGGATCATCTGAATGGCAGATATTAGTCGGAGCCTCATATGATGGAGTTAGTGAACGAGGGAGTAGTAAGCCTAGCTCATGAGTCCACTCCTGTGAATGTATAGGCTCTCCGAATGAAGGCTGGTTAATGGAATCTTGATCACTAAAGTCAATCAAGTCTGGGAAATCATGATGTACAAGCCTCTCCATTCGGGTTGTTTGATCGACCAAGTTATGCTCTAAGGTCAAGTCAGGATGTGTATATGCTAATTGTTGTATGCTCCCTATTTGAGGTGAGAATGAAGTATGCGAGGGCATATAATTTTGCCAATCATCTATCTCAGCAGTGGCTTGGTCTTCATTCGGTTCTTTGATTCCTGCAAGCTCTCGAGAGTAAGGACAGTCAGCCCAAGGTGGAAGTGGATCCGGAGTGTTAGAATATGGAGTAGATGATAAATGCGAAGAAGTGGAGAAGTCAGTCGGAGTTCTGACTTCATAATCGGGTTGAGGTGGAGCCGACCACGGGTAAGGGTCTCCCGTGGGTGGCAGAGGATATATGGAAAAAAGGTGAAGGTAAAGATGAACGGTATATGGTCGAGGAGGATTGACCAGAGGTCACAGGATATGGGGACCAATATCATGACATCTTTGAAGAGGAAAGGATGATTGTAAGCAGATGGAGGTAGAAAATGTGCAATTACACAGAATAGCACACACAGACAAACTCAAAGACAAACGCAAGAGCAAACCCCGAGTTCACACTCAGCACGGTGAAGGACCCGAAACCGAGTCCAATTAATCTTGTAAATTTTAAGTGTGATTTTTCAAGCAAGATAGCAAGGATTACGCGGCCTAGAGGGAAGTCGGCTCAGAGCCGGATGCGTCTTCCCTGTTTAACATGTCGCCTAAGATACCGCCGGTCCTTCCTTTCTTTGCTCATATCCTAAGTTGATGGATTCAAAGACCTACCCCTATCTACCTGCAAGCAGGAGGAGGCTGAAAAGGCTGGAACTTCACCTTGGGGGGTTACTGGCAACTTATCGCAAAGTACCGCAATTTCGCCCCTATCTACCTGAGGCAGGCGGAGGCTACTTGGTACTAGCCAGTGAACCTGAATAATTCAACTTGTGATATTTGCTAGGATTAGTCAGAACATGATATGGAAGGCAGGGATTTGGGCTCTGCCTTAAGGTGTTCACACACTCAAGTACCCTCACTCAGCCTGAAAACAAGGTCGGGGTTACTCTCCCGCAAACAGAATTTCCAATTTTTATTAAAAATTTTCTGGTCAATAATGTTAGCAGTCCTGGTTTTAAGATCAGTTATTACTTGTTAGTCCAACCACACACACACCTAACGTCTAGTCCCAATTTCCGTTTAAATTTAAGTTTGAAAACAGAGGGGGAAATCGAGAAAAGCCGATGCACAAAAAACGATGATGCGAATGCTGAGTTAAGAAGACTTACAGTGATCCCTTCGCTTTTTATGCAGGATGCAGAACAGAATTGAGATCTTTTACACTATATGCAGATGCAAGCGACAAAATCCGCTCCTAGACAGGCAGTTCTATTAGCGAGTGAAGCACATGTTTGATTTGACTAGATCTGTGATCTAAGTGCGTCTTTTAAGTGCAATGTGTGGTCCTAAAGAATTACGAGCACAAGCAAATCCTAGAGTGGCTCGAGGAGCCGCTAATGCAAGCCTAATCTAGAAATTCAATCCATACATCAGATGGGGACACAGTTCCACTATGTTTACACGCGCGAGAACCCAAACGGGAACCGCTGTAAATGCAGACACTCTTTTTTTTAAGTTACAAAAAAAACTTTTTGACGTCCAACAACCGACTTAATCCACGAATCGTCGGCCTCCGATGCACTTCGAGATGCGTCGACTTCAAGAAAGCTGCTCTAAGTCCACAGGGCCCTCGCACAAAAAGATAAAAATTATGTCAGAAAGAGATATATACCGAAGTGGTCAGAAAAACAATTAAATAAAAAATGGATAATTACAAGATGGCTCGGGGGTCAGACTACCCGAGTGAATGAAAAACGTAAATCTAATTTACTAAAATGATCCTAAGTCGTTTGCCTCCCCGGCAACGGCGCCATTTGACGAACTGCGGACCTACCCTTTTAATGTCGTATAATTGACTATTTCGTTACAGTCGGATAGATCCACGTCGATCAAAAATCATTGACGACCCGCAGACCTATCCTTTTAATATTGTCGGATTGACTGTTTCGTTGCAGTCGGATAGATCCGCGTCGATCAAAAATAACCGCACGGATCGAATAATCGTCGAATGAAATTAATATGTGGTTTTATGTTTATTTAGCCTGGGCAAGCCCTAGGGTTGACTCAAGGAGGCAAAGGAACAACTCGAGATCAAGTTGGATGAATTAGATTGCGGTTTTCCAAGTGAGTTTCTTTTTGTAATTTTTTATGCAATATAAACCAATGATCCAATGCGGATGAATTAGGTTAATAAGAAAATAAGCAACTTAGCCAGATTTAATTTTAATATGAAATTAATTCAAATCAGCCAATTGATATTTTTCCTATAAACCTAATGCAATGATGAATGCAAAATGGATTTTTTTGTAATTTTTGGTTTAAAAATGCACAAATGAAAAATGTAAACTTTTTTGGGAATTTTATGTAATTTTTCATGAAATGATATGCAAAAATTATGAAAAAATTATTGGAAGTTAAATATAATGAAATTAAGCTACACTAAATTTTTTATAATTTTCTGACACTTTATTTTTTTTTATAATTTTTTTACTGAAAATAGAGTGACCACGAAGTTAAATTCTCCAGATATTGATTTATCTCAAATAGATATTTCAATAAGGAATACATGAGAGTTGAAATTTGTCAAAAATCGTATTCGTGGAATTAATTAAAAATCAATTACCTAAATCACCCTAGAATTTATTTTATGCACAAGACAACTCCGAATTGGACGAAATTTGGATAGTAATTAAAGAACACTTAAAGGCATCATTGAAAATTTTTTCACAATTTTTGGAGCTATAAATAGGCCTGTGCGAATTTCAGAACATAAATAGGTAAAATATCACCTAATTTTAGTCTCTGATTTTTAATAAAATGTCCAAGGCTCACAAAAATATAACTAAATAGCCACAAAGTAAAGATTTAAATGCTCTACAACATGCTATTTTTCATTGAATAAAAAGATGCTAAATGACTGTCCAAATTACTGCATGAACTCAGGGGTGTCTTTGCAATTACAGAAAATGAAAGTTAATAAAGAAAAGTGCACAAGGACTTGTTTGCAATTTGAAAAACTTGAGAGGATGAAAATGCAAATTTGACAAATAAAATAAAATGAAAAATGGACCTTCTCTTATTCCCAACTTGCAACCCAAGTTAGGGTACCGTGAGAGATGAGGAGCGGCTAAGGCGACGGCCCTCCGCGACCGTGCGTGCGGTGGTGCGGCGACTCGGATGGAGAACGCGGGGCGGTTCGTAGGCGGCGCGGCGTGGCGCACGGGGCGTCGACGGCAGGCGGTCTGGCCGTGGAGGTTAGGCGCGGACTGAGGGCGACTGTGCGCCTGGCGGGGCCCGTGGCCGCGTGCGAGGCCGCACGTGGCGGCGGTGCTGGGCAGCTTCAGGTGCGGCGCACCGGTCTGGAGGTGGGGGCACAATGGCGGGCGGGGGCGCGACGTGGCCATGTGGCTGCGCTACCACGGGCTGAAGGCGGAGGGTGCTGACGGTGGACGGCGGCGCTTGGAAGCTGGACTGGAGCACGCGAAGGGCGGCAGCATCGGGCGTGGGAGCGGCGCGCCGTCATGGACGGTGAAGTGCGGGCGTGCGGGTGGGGTCTCTCGGCGGTGTACGGTGTGGGATGAGATGGGTGGCCGTGCCTGGGGAGGGCACGGCTTGGCGGCTGTGCTGCGCTGCTGGAGCACGTGGTGGCCGAGGAGGGGGCGGTGCTAGAGCGTGATGGTGGCTTGGCGGCTTCGGCTGCCGATCTTGGTCGGCGAGTGGAGACGGGGAAGCTCCAAGGCGGCGCAGCTGGCGTGGATTGGACGCACTGCTTTTTTTTGTTTTTGTAAATTCTTTGTAAATTCTTTGTTAATAGAAAACAGTGGTAGAACTGAAAAAATGGTGAATGTAGTGATTTGGTGATAGTGATGATGGGGGTAGTGTGATGATAATGATGGTGGCGAATAAGGATGAAATTTGATGTGGTAATGTTGGTGATAATATAAAATGAGGATGTTAAATGATGGTGGTGGTTGATGAATAAAATGATGGTGTGATTTTTGTTTGATAAACAAGATGAGCAAACAATGTTAGATAAAAAAAATGACAAAGCGGTGATAGAGAATATACCTGTGAATTGCCGAAAAAGACGGAGCTACGATTCACGGCTCTTGTCATGGCCTCAATCCGACTCGGCAAAAAATCGGAGAAGCTATGCAGCTTGGATGCGGCTGCGACGAGGTCAATCTCTCCACCTCGGATCTCGCCTTCGGCTTGTCGTCGCTCGATGTCGAAGAATGGGCTGTCACCTCACGGCTTTGACGGACCTAGAACCTATCTCACTCGTAGAACGGCGGATGGGGGTGAATGAAGGAGGAGAGGAGAATATAATGAGGAGGAGGGAGTTAGAGAAGAGTTGGAGAGAGTGGAGAGAATGGTGGAGGAAGTGGGGAAGATGGTGGCTTGGAGTAGAAGGCAAGTAGAGGTAAAAGGAAAAAATAAAATAGATAAAATAATATAATATAAGTAGGCTACTATAATTAAAATAGTAACAATAAAATAATAATAAAAATAAATCCGAAAATAATAAAAAAATCCGAAAGTAATAAAATATTGGGGTGACATGTGGCGGCTCCAGGAGCTGCCACATGTCGCTCCTAGAAAATGCAAAAATTAAATGTAAAGAAAATCAAAAAGAAATAACAAAAGGGATTAAATCAAAAAGTGGTCAACACAAAAGTTGCTCATCTCGACAAGATCTACAACTTTCATAAAGGGTCGAAAAACAAAGGAAATCATATGTAAGAAATGTATTTTTGGGTGGTACCTTATATATATAAAATACCACATTTTATTTTTTGTATTTTTTTATCATTTTTAAAAGAGAGAAAAATCAAAATAAAAATAGACAAAATATAAAAAGAATATTTACAACTCAATCTATTTTTTTTGGATTTTTAGTAATTAAGAAAATAAAAAGATAAAATAAAGGGCAAAATGGTCAATATGTACAATGTACAAAAGGGGTCCAAAACCCAAGTTTTGCATACGAGCTCCGATTTTAATGAAATTGGTCTTTTTCGAAGGTCTTTGAATGTGTATTACTTTAAAAGTGAGTAGACCTAATTCGGAGGTTGTATGAGAGAGATATGCGCATTTTAAGGCTCCTAGTCTCAAACTTGGATTGGGGTTTTATTGGTCACTTTTTCAAGTTAGTATTTTTTGATATTTTTCTTTTATTAGTGTTAGTCATGTACACACAATAGAGTTGGTTTGTTGAATTTGGAGTTAGTATAAAATATATACAAATAGGTAAAATATGGTGAATATTTACAAGAGAAATGGGCTTCTTATTTTATGCAAATATGAATGCTAAAATGCAGATATTATGCTTGCTTGCATGCATGCTAATTATGCAAGATAAGTGGAAATATGCAGCTAATTACTCGGGAACAAAGCTTTATTTTCAACTTTTAGAGTCACGAATCACATATTCATCACCCCCCCTATACTTAAACCTTGCTCGTCCCTGAGCTACTAAATAAAATGCAAGAGTGAAATGATTTTGGGTTCCATACCAAGGTCATGAACAAAATTTGAAAATGGAGATCGACTCGACCTTTGGATTAATTGTGTGGCGGAACCTTATTGGGATCTGAATTTAAGACCTAACAAACTTCAAGTTCCACAAGTCTTCTATTCAAGACGCCTCAACAGTCAGGTCAGAACAAATCCTCAGACGTAAATTTCGGATGACTATGATTCTTACTTGTACTGTGTAAGTGTAAAATAGCTCTCCACATCAGAAATGGCTCAGAACCAACCTCCTCTAACAAGGTAACTCAAATAACCCGGTCCAATAACTCTTTCTTCGAGGAGCGGGGTATTCCCTTCTAAGTTCAAGTGCGACCAGCTCAAGAGGAGGGGGTAGAGAAAAGAATGGACGGTAGCCAGTGTAGCTAGCTATCCCGGGATGCCTGACCAGTGTAGCCAAGTCATCCAGCTGCAGACTTCTTGCTAATATATATACTCCGACAGGTATTTATTTTCACTTGGACCTGTCTGATTTTTTTGGAGTTTTTGCATTTTTTTTCTCTTTTTTCTCTTTTTTGAACTATATACAAGGTGCAGCATGTACATCAGGAGTTTTTCCTCTTGAGCCAGTAGACTATCCCTCTTTTGAAGCATTATTGCAACCCACAGCATCCCGTCCTTAGATGTCAACACCACTGGACTAGGTTGAGATGCACTACCCTCCCTAGAGGAGGACGGATGTTTCCACCCGTGTGCTACTCCAAGCTAAAGGATTCTACCTCCTCACGACCTCATTAATGAAGAGCTACGTGCATTGTGTTTGTCCAAGTTAGGTCATTATCTAAAAGAACCATGCGTGTGCACGAGATATTCTACTTAGACTAATCAAGATGACATGTGAACATAGACTTGCGGACTCAAAGAATTAAGTCACTTGACCTGAGAAATCTTAACTCTAGTTCCTATAAGGTTCCTCTGAAATTATGTGGATTAAGGTCAAATCAGGTCCATCCTCAATATCTACTCATAACTTGGTTCAGAACCCACTAGCTTTTCACTTTGCATATGTAAGATATGCAGATGAAGTGTATATGACATGCTATGAATGAAATGCAAGACTTTTTTTTTTGAAATGCAAGGATGATATGCAAGAGTAAATAAGAAGCCTTTATTTTCAACATTTTTGTTTTTATTTTCTGGTATACAACAATTTTATTATTTACAACAATTTTTAGTTGATACAATTTGTACATAATATACATAGTATACATGATTTTTTTGGTATACATCCTATTTTACAACAAATTTTACAAAAGTATGTTTTATAAGAATTTTACAACTTTTATACAAGTATTATACATATAGTACAAAATTATACAAGTAATTTTTTTTCAATTTTTACCCACCCTGTAATTATTGCATAATATATACAAAAATACACAAAAATACGTGAAAACGAGGGTAAAGTATATATGTAATATATACATGCCCCCTATACTTAGTGTGTGCTATGTCCTCAGAGCACGAAAAATGAGGAAAAAGACATAGCTCGTGCTAAGCGTAGGAGAGCTAAAATGACAAAATGTATAGAAGTCGTTCCGCCCCCCTATACTTAGGCTCTGGCAGCCTAAGTGTAGAAGAAGATCAAAAAATGGGGCAGGCAAGGTTAAGAGGGGAAATGGAGGAGTATATATACAGCAGGCATCGGTCCCCCCTATACTTAGGCTCTAGTCAGCCTAAGTATAGGACGGGAGTGAGTGTGAGAACTGATGAGATCTAGAGAATATACAACGAATGGTGAAGAGACTCAGGTCACTCTCCCCCCTATACTTAGGATCTGATCATCCTAAGTATAGCCATAAAATGAAATGATATGGAGCCGAGACGAGTCATTTGAATCACTGGGGAGGGAGGGGAAATATATACAAGGAGGATTGAGAATATACATGGGTCAAGAAGGTTTGTGACGAACCTTCTTGCGGGATCGAGGAGGTGGGTAACATACAAGTGTGTCACTGTCGGAATCGTCCTCAGATGAATAATATTGAGGTGTAGGGATCGTCCAACGCGGGTCGACACACGACTGCTTGCTTAGATACGGCTTAAGAACAACCGAACTGAGCTCACTAATATAAATCAACTTGTCCGGACCCGATGAGGATTCCTCTGAAACTTCCTTCTCCGGAATATTGAAGGAAATTTTCTTAGTCGGTTTTTTAGAACCTGAATCACTGAGAGGGAGATGAGAGCGACGCGCCTTGAGAGGTTCGTGGGAACATCTCGAGGAATCAATTCTCGACTTCCTCTCACTAGATAGCCGACTAGAAGAGGGAGCAACCGTGTTTTTATGTGGAGTCAATTTAGTCTTGGTTGTTTCCTTTGAAGGTCCAGGATGTGGTGCGGTGCTGACCATGGGTTCCTCATCAGATGAGTCACCATATAGATTAGCATATTCCTGAAGGGTCAGCATGCGTCTCGAGAAGGTGCCAGTGATCTCAGTTGGCTTGACATTATTGGGCTCTTGTGTCGGATCATCAAAATGGTTAAGACAATCAGCAAAAATCATTTCCGACTCAATGTCAGCTTCTGGTCGTGAGTCCTCCTTAGAAGCTGTCACGGTGGTGGCACTCACCTCAAATCGACAAGGCCACGTTGGAAGAAGAACAACCCATCTATCACCGCACGTTGGGTGACGAGTCCGTAAAAGCTGTGTTAAGGATGTGTTTTTAATCTTAGTTCGTGTTAATAATGACGTGTCGTTCGTTGTAGGCGGCGATCGGAAGCAGTCAAGAAATAACCACAAATTTTATTCAATTGCAATCAAGTGGTTTTTATGTTTATTTTACTTGAGCAAGTCCCAAGGTCGATCACAAGGAGGCAAAGGAACAACCTAGAGTTGTGTCTATCAAATTTTGAGTTAGGTTTTCAAGGCGGTCTTTTTTTTGGAATTTTTCAATGCAATATGAGATGCAAAATGCAAGTTCAGCCTATTTTAGGGACTAAAATGTAAATTTCAATTAAACGATGTCCGAAAAATATAAAAATTGGCCACAATGTAGATTATGATGAAATGAGTGCACTGTAATTTTTTTGGAATTTTTGGATGCAATATGAATTTTTTATGAATTTTTAAATGCAAACAGAATGATTTTTTAATATTTAATATTAATAAATATTAAACCTACTTATTTTCGAGAACTAAAATTATCTAAGATCTATCACTAGGTAATGGATCTTGGAAAAATCCTAGACCTCAAAAATATAGGGTTTGATACCTATTAAAAACTAAATAGTAAAATATGCAAAATGATTTTTACAGAGCAAAGTATGCATGCAAATGCAAAGATTTTTAGGCATAATGTCAAGCAAAATTATCTCTACAATATATGATTTTTGGGGAATTTTTGGAACAACGGTTAATCAATTACAAAATTTAAAGCATAAACTGGATAAACTTCGCAATTTTCCACAGAAAAATAATTTATTAATTAACCGCCAATCACAAAAATATCCACAATATACCACAATGCAGAGAATTAATTGAGGAGCATCATGCAATTTTTAGATAAATAAAACGATGTAGAGAATAGGTCTAAAATGACTGGCGAACATAGAGGTACATATGCAATTTAAGTAAATAGATAAAATTAAAAATGCAGCACAGGGACCTACTTGAAATTACCTATAACTCGGGGGGGGGGGGGGGGGGGATTTTGCAAATGTTCCAGAGGGGCACGTGCCCTACACGTGCCTCTGGTTGGCTGGGCTGAGGCGCAAATCAGAGGAAGCTCCGGGGGCGATCTGCAATTTGGCCACGTAGTCACGTGCTGAGCACGTGACCCGTGGGTTGGTGAAGCTCCCTCCGAGCGCACGTGCCTCGCACGTACGCGGAGGGCCTCGGGCTCCGAGCCCGGCCGCTGGAGGATTGGCGAGGCGGAGGGGGAAGGCGATGGAGCTGTCGGAGCCCGGCGTAAGGCGGAGGCGTTGGTCGGTGTTGCTTGGTGGTGCTGAAGTCGAAGGCGGTCGATGAAGCTCGATGCAGTTGGCGAAGGAGGTGATGAGCGCGGTGGTGGTCGTCGGCGCTCGAGAGGTCATGAAGCGGTGGCGTAGTCGATCGTCGGCGGTGGTGAGACGGAGATGGCGGCGAAGTGGTGGCGGAGGCGGTATCGGAGATAGGCTCGACGGGAAAAACCTGGAGCTGGGGCAGTACGCGGGAAGGCGCTGCGACGGCCACCCGAGGGTGACCGGACCTCGCCGGAGACGGAGAACGACCGGGCTGTCACCCCGGTCCTCTTGTGACGCTAACGGCGGATGTCGTTGCTGGGAGTAGGCGAGGGTGTTTTATAGGCGAGGGAGGCGGTTTGGCGGCTGGCGAGGTCGTCGGGTGTGCGAGGATAAAGGAGGAGTCGGTGGTTGCGACGTTGGCGGGCGCGGCGGTTGCGGGGCGGAGGACTCGGGGGTCGTTGAGGACGAAGATCAGAGGCCGTTCGATCGGCCGCTGATCGAACGGCCTCTAGGACGCCACGTGGTGTTGATGGGAGGCACGTGCGACGCATGTGTGTCCGCTTTAATTTTTTTTATAAAAACGATATAGAAAAAACGCGAAAAACAGCTGACACGTGGCGGCCCCTGGGGCTGCCACATGTCAGCACCAGAAAATTCGAAGAAAAATCATTTTGTAAAATCAAAAAGAAATAGTAAATGACCTCGGATCGAAAACGTTCCTTCACGAAAAATGCTCGTCTTGACGAGATCTACAACTTTCATGAAGACATCAAAGACAAATTTGGTCAAATATAAAAAGTGAATTTTGGGGTATCCCATGTACATAGAATGCCTTGATTTTTGGGTTTTCTAATTTTTTTGTCATTTTTAAAACAAGATAGAAATCCGAGAAAATCTGGAAAACTCAAAGATAAATAAAAGGCACCTAATTCTAATTTTTTGGATTTTTATTAATTAAGAATATATATACATAAAATAAAGGTCAGAAAAGCCGCGAAAATATATAAAAGAGGCCCAAAACCCAACTTTCACATACGAGCTTCGATTCACTTGAACTTAGTCTTGTTTTGAAGGTAGTTGAATGTGCATTAGTTCAAAAGTGAGTAGGATCAAATCAGACACTAGATGGGGAAGATATGTGGCTTTTAGTCCGAAAATCCTAAAACTATGGTTTGGGTTTTTGGTCCACTTAACAGGGTTAATTATTTTTTTTGTATTTTTTATTTATTCTTGTTAGTGATGTGCACACAGTGGATGTGGTTTTGTGGCATTCGAAGTTAGCATGGAGGAGTTAAAAATAGAGGAAGTTAGGCTATTTGGATTTTTGTCTTCTTATTTTATGCAGAAATTAATGCTAAAATGCAATTCTTATGCAATCATGCCTGAATGCTAATTATGCAGAATAAATGCAGAAATATTGTTGATTTTGAGGGACTTGAGCTTAATTAATGAGACTTAGAATGGTGAATCCGAGATTCATCATCCCCCTATACTTAAACCATGCTCGTCCCTGAGCATCAAAAAGAAATGCTATGAAGTGAAATGAGACTGGGTTCCATACCAAGACCATGAACTGAAGGTGAAAGTGAAACTAAACTCGACCTTCGGATTAATAATGTGGCGGAACTTCTGTGAGACTTAGAATTTTAAAATCAACAGTCCTCAAGTTCTACACATCATTGACACAGTTTCGGCTCAGAAGTCATCTTAGATCAATCCTCTTCCCAAAGTATACCCTATGAATATTGAATAACCGACTCATGTGTGTGAAGGGTTTTAGCTCTTCCCATTCAGAATGCCAGACTACCATGCTCCTCTCCTCTCCAGTAACTCGTCCTCGGGGAGTCAGGTATTTCCTTCTAAGGTCTGTCATGCTGTGTTCACAATCGAATGAGGGAGAAGATAGAAGAAAGAGAAAATAACTGGAGGGTGGCCAGTGTAGTCACCTCTCCTTGTGAAGATGGCCAGTGTAGCCGAGTCTCCACCAAGATCTGCAGGTTTCTTGAGGCTTGGACTCTTTTTGGTCGGATTTTTATTTGGTAGAATGCTTCTTTGTATTTGGAATTTTTGGCGGTTCTGATTGGATCTTGTTATGCCCCTACGGATATAGAATCTTTTTGTTCCGTACATTTTTTGGGGTCTTAGAAAAAATTATGCCCAGCCGTCCATCCCTTTTCCGAAGCTTTATTTCAACCCGTACTCCGGTCTTTAGTTTTCTACGCTACCAGAAAAGAGACTCACACAGTCTTCCAACATCCCGTCTGGGTTGAGCTAAGTGCATAGTGCGAGAGTGCGAATTAATTCCCTATTCCAGAGTTGTACCCAGAATGAAGAGACCAGGTTAGACACTAAGAGTCAAACGCTGCACATTGTCATGTAGAACTTAAAGAATTAAGTCAAAAGACCTGAAGTTCTTAAAATCCTATTTCTCGGTGAAGTTCCTCTAAAAATTAGGTGGATTAAGGTCAAGTCCCGACCACTCTCGGTTTCGGCTCATAACTCGGTTTAGAACCCAATGACTTTTCACAGATGCAAATGCATGCGGTGATTGATGAAGTGCAGGTGTGTGAAATGCAGACACATATTTTTATTTTATATTATTATTATTATTTTTTCTTTTTTTTCTTTCTTTTTTTTGACATTTTATGCAAGGGATTTTTTTATGCAGCAAATGGAATAAGAGGCCTTCTTTTTTTTTCTTTCTTTTTTTTTTCAAAGGTTTTGGCAAGTCAGTGTTAGTAGAAAAACTCTTTTTTTTTTCTTTTTGTGTGTTTGTTTGTGTTTGTTTTTTTTTCAAGTTAGTACCCACCCCGTAAATATGTATAGACTTACGCGAAAGTACGAGATATGGGTAAAATATATACAAAGTATATATACAGACCCCCCTATACTTAGCGAGTGTTGTGTCCTCAGAGCACAAGAAGCGTAAAGAAGACATAGCTCGGGCTAAGCGTAAGGGAGTGAGAAAAAAAATGAAAAGAAAAAATGAAGTGGTCTGGATATGTGAATGAAGAGAGTATATACAGGTGGATGTTGGTTCCCCCTATACTTAAGCTCTGATCAGCCTAAGTATGGAAGAATGGTGGAAATGGAGCGATCGAGAGTTAGGAGAGGAATGATATATACAGATGGCATCGGTCCCCCCCTATACTTAGGCCTTAGCCTAAGTAGAGGAAGAAGCTGTACAAGGAGACCGATGTGGTCGGGAGGGAGGGTGGTTAGCCGATGATTAAGGCGGTTTTCGGCTGATCTTTTGTGAGCCTGTGGTGGGAGATCGTAGTGATGAGTCGGCGATGAGGCATATGATTCCCCACTACAATCAGTGTCATCCTCAGAAAAATCATGATGGATAATAGATGAAGTGTTTGAGTCAGATGAAAGATATCCATCATCAGAGTTATCCTCAGAGGAGTAGTATTTGAAAGTGGGCATACTCCAAGTATTCTGATCTTTTTGTTTCTTCAATTGTTTTCTCAGAATTCGTTCCTTCTTGGGGTCAATCGGTTTGTCCTCGGATGAATACTCAGAAGCACCGGTCTCAGTCAGCTCATATGAAATAATTCCAGTGTACTTGAAGAGTGCAGGAGCATCAGCTTTGGATGAGTAGTAGTTAGGAACGGGAGTTGTCCAACGAGAATTGAATTTGGATCCTTACGAAGATATGACTTTAGGGCTGCCGAACAGACTTCACTCATGTAGACCATCTTTTCCGGACCTGATGAGGGATCATCAGCTGATTCCTCTTCCGAAAGGTCAAAGGTGGCTCTCTTTTTATTTCGTCGTGAAGGTGTCGGTTCACTTGAGTATCCAGATGAATAGCCATTGAAATTCTCCTTGGTTGGTGCTTGGTCTGCGTGCTCGTTCTTAGTCTCTCGAATGTTTGAGCACTCTCGATTTGGGATGATTTGTTCAAGATATTCAGAGAATGTTGCTCAAGGGTGTGACCATGCATATGTCTCTGGATCGTAGTAGAAAGATTTGTCTATTTTGAGATCCGCTGGAATTGAAATACTGGGGAGAGTCTCTGCATGTTCTTTCTTAATTGATTCGATGTTGGCGCATTCCTGTGTTGAGTTGATGTAATCCATGTAGTCAGAGTATGTTGACCCAGGGTGTGCCCATGCATAAGTCTCCGGATCATATGATTCATATACATGATTCTCCATGGTGAGAGCGGCTGGGAATGGAGCAGGAGGGAGATTCTCTAAACCAATAGTCTCGTCAACAACCGTTATCTCCGAGCTGGCTGCAGGGTAGGGCTCTTCTACCGTTTCATGGTTACGGTTGTCGGGGACTTCGTGGGTTGTCTCAGAAGATCGTGGTTCCTCAAAGATAGGGTCGGATTTAAGTGCTTCCAATGCTGTGAAATTGATCTCCCGAGTCTCACAATTAATACTCGCCTTGGCCAATGCCAAGAATGGCTTTCCGAGAATGATTGGAGATTGGGTGAATTCTCCTTGATGCTCAATATCAATGATCGTGAATTCTACTTTGACCGGAGCACCTTGGAATTTCATGATGACAGAAATAATTCCTCTCGGCCACTTTATCGATCGGTCCGCTAATTGTACAATCTCTCGTATCTTCCGAACCGGTCCGAGTTTGAGTTCATGGAATACAGAGGTCGGGAGGATATTAATTGGTGAATCATCATCAATCCGAGCATGGGTGAAAATTTTGTCTTTGATTTCACAGTCAAATCTGGGCAACCGCTTCACTATGCGGCTCTTGGTTTTTCTCCTCAACACCAAGGAGGAGGCCATTGACAAAATATGTCTCTCGGTCTTGGTTCTAATCCCGCCCGACTTTTTCATAGTTAATTTTTCCGTTAAAAATCTTTTAAGGTCGGGGAAGTGTTCAATGGCCTGTAGAAAGGGAAGTTCAAAAATCAATTTCTTTCCTAGTGCTTCCCGTACAGTCGGATCCAAATTCCTCAGATCGTCTTCAGTCTCAATTTTTATGAAATTTTCTGAATTTTCAATTTTTTTGTGGTTTTCAAATATTTCTATTTTTTGGTATTTTCTGGGTGGTGTGGGGGTGTGGGGTGTTCTTCAGATGAAGAGGGGCTCTGGTGTTCAGGGTGAGGGTCAGCCGCATAATCATTTTCAGAATTATCCATAGGTCCCTGAATATCCTCAGAATTTTCAATCTCAGATCCAGTTATTTCCTCATTCATTTTACTATCCGAGCCACCATAGAATGTGATGAATCGATCGGTAAATTTTTGAAATCTCTCCTCTATTGAATTGAATTTCTTATTTATCCTCGAAATATCCTCCTCAAGATTCGGTTCATGATTAATTATGAGAGCAGTAGGTGTTTGTTCGATAATTTCCTCTTCCATTTTTCCTTTTGTGCTGAGAGGAGAGTTTCTTGGAATATCCGAAATATGATCATTATTTTCTGAAAATTTCTCCTCAAAAATAATGGAAGGAGGCTGCTCATATGGTTCGGACATGTGTAGTTGATTGGTCAGACCTTTATATTGTGGAGTCAACATACAGGGTTTATGTGTTTCTAAGAGGTCAGTCCAGTCCTCTGTATGAGTATCATGTCTGACGAGGGGTCTATCATGGTCAATCCAATGCCGATGATTATTCAGTGCATGTCTTTCCATCTGAGTTTGGTTTCTCTGCCAGTCATGAGATTTTAAGGGATTTTGATCTTGAAAAGTTTCATTGGCGAGAAACTGAGAATAAGACGATTTAGTCCAAGATGGTAGGTGGTCATTTGTGGTTGGATGGTTCGAATAGAAATTCAATGAGGGGGTCAAATTTATCTGCGGGTGAAAGCCTCCCGCAAATATTGGAGGATTATTGAAAGAAGGGGATTGAGTTGATTTGGGCCTAACCGAAACAAATTCATTTTCATAGTATAGCTCTGATGGGTGTTCGGTCATTTTTGAGAGGAATGGGGAGTTGGATCTGTGAGAGTTTTTGGACAAGAGTTCCATTATGAGGTTTAAATCTAGAGAGGGAAGAGATGATTGCACGGGATAGTCAAGAGAATTTTTATCGAATGTGCGGCTATTGATCTTGAAATCGGTTCACGCACACCAATGCAAACACAATTCAAACCCCGGGTTCACCAACTCACACAATGAAGCCGTAAGAGTTCGGCTATTATCTTTTCAATTTTAGTTGGTGATAAATTCAATCTTGCAAGCTGTTTAAACGAGATGTTAGGTTTGGAGCTGGGCTCTATCCTAGTGTGCGTCTCTCTCCTCGCTGCAAGATAAAATCAAACAATGTCGGGGTTGCTCTCCCGCAAAAATTCTTGATTTTATAGGTTATTTTGAAATCGGCTATATTTAGCAGTCCCAATTTTAACGAGGCGATCACTGAAGAATTTATATGACACAAATACACGTCTACCATCCAGTCCCAATTTCCTTTAGATTTATGTGGTAAAACAAGAGAGAGGATTTCAGGAAAAGCCGATGCACGCGGAAAACTATGATGAATGCTCAGTTAGAAGACTTACAGTGCCTCCTCGCAATCTCCATGTGTGATGTAATACAGAATTGAAAAATTTATACTAAATGCGTGCAAGCCGATGGAAATCGCACCTAAGCAGAAAGTTCTATTAGCGGGAAGAATGAGTTGAATTTGGCTAAGTTGAACGATCTAATGTGCGTCTCAGTTAAAGTGCAGTGTGGCTTAAGATCCTACGAGTACAATCAAAAATATAAAAAATGCTCTAAGAGCCGTATGTGCAGGTCTATCCTAATCGCCACTCAAGTCGGACCCCACCCTCTCCAGAGAGTGAAACAGGCCACGACACACCACAAATAAAGTTCAAGGTCTTTTTACACACGCGAGAGTCCAAACGGACACCGCTATAAATGAGCAGAATTTAAAAGTGCAGAAATTAAAAACCTAGACTCTACTCTCTCACGACTCGACTCGATCTTAATTTAATTGCGGTTTCTTCGGGTGTCGGTGAAGATGCGTTGGCTCCTTGAAAAACCGCTCCACGTGCGCCGGGTACCTCACAAGAAAAATACGAGAGAGAATGTAAGAGAGTGACTCAGAAAATAATCAAAAATAAAATAAATGAAATAAATGCTGAAAAATAAATACAAGAAATAAAATGGGATTTACAGTGAAAAATTCGGGGGTCAGACTACCCGAATTCGGAAAAACAAACAAAAATTTTCAAAACAAAAAACTAAGCCGTTTGCCTCCCCGGCAACGGCGCCATCTGACGAGTCCGTAAAAGCCGCGTTAAGGATGTGTTTTTAATCTTAGTTCGTGTTAATAATGATGTGTCGTTCGTTGTAGGCGGCGATCGGAAACAGTCAAGAAATAACCACAAATTTTATTCAATTTCAATCAAGTGGTTTTTATGTTTATTTTACTTGGACAAGTCCCAAGGTCGATCACAAGGAGGCAAAGGAACAACCTAGAGTTGTGTCTATCAAATTTTGAGTTCGGTTTTCAAGGCGGTCTTTTTTTTGGAATTTTTCAATGCAATATGAGATGCAAAATGCAAGTTCGGCCTATTTTAGGGACTAAAATGTAAATTTCAATTAAATGATGTCCGAAAAATATAAAAATTGGCCACAATGTAGATTATGATGAAATGAGTGCACTATAATTTTTTTGGAATTTTTGGATGCAATATGAATTTTTTATGAATTTTTAAATGCAAACAGAATGATTTTTTAATATTTAATTATAATAAATATTAAACCTACTTATTTTCGAGAACTAAAATTATCTAAGATCTATCACTAGGTAATGGATCTTAGAAAAATCCTAGACCTCAAAAATATGCGGTTTATTACATATTAAAAATTAAATAGTAAAATATGCAAAATGATTTTTATAGAGCAAAATATGCATGCAAATGCAAAGATTTTTAGGCATAATGTCAAGCAAAATTATCTCTACAATATGTTATTTTCGGGGAATTTTTGGAACAACGGTTAATCAATTACAAAATTTAAAGCATAAACTGGATAAACTTCGTAATTTTCCACAGAAAAATAATTTATTAATTAACCGCCTATCACAAAAATATCCACAATATACCACAATGCAGAGAATTAATTGAGGAGCATCATGCAATTTTTAGATAAATAAAACGATGTAGAGAATATGTCTAAAATGACTGGCGAACACAGGGGTATATATGTAATTTAAGTAAATAGATAAAATAAAAAATGCAGCACAGGGACCTACTTGAAATTACCTATAACTCGGGGGGGGGGGGTTTGCAAATGTTCCAGAGGGGCACGTGCCCTGCACGTGCCTCTGGTTGGCTGGGCTGAGGCGCAAATCAGAGGAAGCTCCGGGGGCGATCTGTAATTTGGCCACGCGGTCACGTGCTGAGCACGTGACCCGTGGGTTGGTGAAGCTCCCTCCGAGCGCACGTGCCTCGCACGTGCGCGGAGGGCCTCGGGCTCCGAGCCCGGCCGTTGGCGGATTGGCGAGGCGGAGGGGGAAGGCGATGGAGCTGTCGGAGCCCGGCGTAAGGCGGAGGCGTTGGTCGGTGTTACTTGGCGGTGCTGAAGTCGAAGGCGGTCGATGAAGCTCGATGCAGTTGGCGAAGGAGGTGATGAGCGCGGTGGTGGTCGTCGGCGCTCGAAGGTCGATGAAGCGGTGGCGTAGTCGATCGTCGGCGGTGGTGAGACGGAGATGGCAGCGAAGTGGTGGCGGAGGCGGTATCGGAGATAGGCTCGACGGGAAGAACCTGGAGCTGGGGCAGTACACGGCACGACGCTGCGACGGCCACCCGAGGGTGACCGGACCTCGCCGGAGACGGAGAACGACCGGGCTGTCACCCCGGTCCTCTTGTGACGCTAACGGCGGATGTCGTTGCTGGGAGTAGGCGAGGGTGTTTTATAGGCGAGGGAGGCGGTTTGGCAGCTGGTGAGGTCGTCGGGTGTGCGAGGATAAAGGAGGAGTCGGTGGTTGCGACGTTGGCGGGCGCGGCGGTTGCGGGGCGGAGGACTCGGGGGTCGTTGAGGACGAAGATCAGGGGCCGTTCGATCGGCCGCTGATCGAACAGCCTCTAGGACGCCACGTGGTGTTGATGGGAGGAAGTGCGGGGCACGTGCGTCCGCTTTAATTTTTTTTTATAAAAACGATATAAAAGAAACGCAAAAAACAGCTGACACGTGGTGGCCCCTGGGGCTGCCACGTGTCAGCACCAGAAAATTCGAAGAAAAATCATTTTGTAAAATCAAAAAGAAATAGTAAATGACCTCGGATCGAAAAAGTTCCTTCACAAAAAATGCTCATCTCGACGAGATCTACAATTTTCATGAAGACATCAAAGCCAAATTCGGTCAAATATAAAAAGTGAATTTTTGGGGTATTCCATGTACATAGAATACCTTGATTTTTGGGTTTTCTAATTTTTTTTGTCATTTTTAAAACAAGATAGAAATCCGAGAAAATCTGGAAAACTCAAAGATAAATAAAAGACACCTAATTCTATTTTTTTGGATTTTTATTAATTAAGAATACATATACATAAAATAAAGGTCAGAAAAGCGGCGAAAATATACAAAATAGGCCCAAAACCTAACTTTCACATACGAGCTCCGATTCACTTGAACTTGGTCTTGTTTTGAAGGTAATTGAATGTGCATTAGTTCAAAAGTGAGTAGGATCAAATCGAACACTAGATGGGGAAGATATGTGGCTTTTAGTCTGAAAATCCTAAAACTATGGTTTGGGTTTTTGGTCCACTTAACAGGGTTAATTATTTTTTTGTATTTTTTATTTATTCTTGTTAGTGATGTGCACACAGTGGATGTGGTTTTGTGGCATTCGGAGTTAGCATGGAGGAGTTAAAAATAGGGGAAGTTAGGCTATTTGGATTTTTGGCTTCTTATTTTATGCAGAAATTAATGCTAAAATGCAATTCTTATGCATTCATGCCTGAATGCTAATTATGCAGAATAAATGCAGAAATATTGTTGATTTTGAGGGACTTGAGCTTAATTAATGAGACTTAGAATGGTGAATCCGAGATTCATCATTGGGCTCACTCCAGCTACTACTACGTCTGGACAATAGCAGAGGAGGTGGGTAGAGGAGGAAGGAGGGACCGGCAAAGGAGGTGGGAGGAGGGAGAGGAAGAAAATGATCAATCTAGTTTCGTTATTGGTTAGAAACTACCATTATGTCCAAAAGTTAACGCCAAGATGTAAGTGGATGATAAGTGCAGAAGTGATAAAACTAGAAGAAAGTAGAGGCAAAACTAATATGCCAAAAAGGAAGGAGCAAAACTGATATTGCAATATCTCAAATGGGTATGTGTGATAAAAACTTTATTTTTTTTAGAGTCTACAAGAGAAGTTCAAATTAAGCTATTTAAGATGTATATCTTTTGATTGAACAAGTTACATGGCAATTGTTAAGAGATAAAATATTAGTTCTTCATGTATAATTAATTATATATAAATTCTGTTATCGTCAAAATTGAGTCTGTTTGTGCACCTGCTACTTGCAACATTTATGATTACATATATGACCACCCATGCTAAGCATTTATTTCTAATCTCCAGAAAAATTCGATATCACATGCATGCTCGTTCTTAACGAATCGAATACATGCATACATACATACATACATACATACATACATACATACATACATACATACATACATACATATACATACATATATATATATATATATATATATATATATATATATATATATATGAGGATGGGGAGTTTGCACCAAGGTGCATGTAACTTTACATGCACCGGCGCTTATATCTTCCACTTTTTTTTAATTTTTTGAAAAATACCACCATGTATATTCATCCATATATCCCTCCAATATGTCATTCGAATTTCGTCAGAAACAGAGACTCCTATGACCTCCATCCAGAATAGGTAATTTTAACGGTCTTAGAAATGCTGTAATCGACCTGTTCTAGATGGAGGTCATAGGAGTCTCTGTTTCTGATGAAATTCGAATGACATATTGGAGGGATTATGGATGAATATACATGGTGGTATTTTTTAAAAAAGTAAAACAATGTGGAAGATATAAGCGCCGGTGCATGTAAAGTTACATGCACCTTGGTGCAAGCTCCCCATCCTCTCTCTATATATATATGATTTGAATTTTGAAAAAAAATCATATCCTTAACTTTTCGGATATGAATGAGGATTGGATATCACTACAAGGAAAATGAGTTGTGGTTACCGAACTTTGCCCGTGGATCCGGATTTGTGGTCGACTCTGGTCATAACACTTCGTGGTCAATAGTCATAGCTATAAGTTTCATCGTTAGAGTTCTTTGACCGCGAATATATCGCGACCACTATGTAACGTCCCGGGCTTAGGTCCCCGGTTTATTATCGAGGAAAATTGGCCCTGACGACTTGTTAGGTATGAGTCCAAATGGACCCGTTGGCAACCACCCAAAATGCTTAAGTCCAAGTTAGCAAGTAGTAATCCCCACCACTTATAAACCACACACACATTTCGTGAGTTTTAGACGTGATACTATATTTTGGGATACAAATGTTACACACTACAAGTGGCCACTGAAGTTGTCGTGGTCACAATTCTTGCATGAATATACTGCTTTTATCTTTGAAGGCTTTGGCCACGGAATTGTAATTACGAAAACTAGTAGCCACATAATTATCATGACCGTAAGTTTCCGTAGCCATATTCTTGTGGTCCCAATCCATTTTCCTTTAGTGTATTCATTAGATGTGAATCTGGATCAAATAAAGAACGAATACGAACAATGATCGAAATAAGATTAGATACCATTATAAAATATTTAGCCAATCAAAATTATAATCACAAAGAGGTTTCTCTACAATTATAGAAACTAATGGACTTTCATCCTACACGAGACCTATATCGCGATAATACTTAAGAAGTTCTCAAGGCAAATGCGCGACAACGATCATACGAGGTCAATGCGATGCATGAATTTGGGTGGGGAGAAAATAAATTTAGGTTCTAAGCATTAAAGCATATTAAATAATATATAAATATACATATATTATTTTGCATTTACATATTCAGATCCAAATATTTTTATTGTTACTATATTCATATCCATATTCGATTTTTTTTACGAATGATATGCATATTCAATTCATATTCGATTAATATTCGAATATGGATATCCATATTCATATAATTTTCAATTATTGTAAGTGGATATTCAAATATGTTTGTATCCATTTTCATCTCTATATATTCATGGGTTCTTCTTTGCATATTTTATGTTATATGCATAAAATGATTCTTTTAATGCAGTTGATTCAGTAAAAATGACAAATTATTTTAAGACCTTATTCTTATGGAACTTTCATTTAAGCGATCCTAAAGTTATATACATTGCATGTATCTCTCTTGATAAGATGTTTTTACTTAGATGAACCCGCAAATGTTCCATATTACCTAAATGCGTTCCAGTAAATTGGGTTTCTATGTACAAGTAAATTAAATGTTTGGTATTTTTACACCACAAACAAATCCGCGAATCATTATAAATTACTTTGCCGACCTTGTATTTTTCATAATTATCATCTACATCCTATAAATTTGCTCCGTTTAACATTTTTTTCCGATAAAACGGTTCATAGTCATTCATCTTAAAAAGAACAGAGCAAGTTAGAGTTTAGTACATGCCAAAACATAAGAAGGGGGAATACACAATGCCCTCGGTCGCAACCAAATACAACCATTAGCTAAAGTTTAAGGTAATATAAAATTTTAAACAAACTAGAGTGATAAGCATAACGATATCAGTCCAAAAAATCCATCCCTATGTTGTGGTCTTCAGCAGAGCGCCTCCATCATGTCCAGCGTCCTCGTATCAACTTCCGCTAGGTGCGCTTGGAGGATCTGGTTCCTGGAGTCAGCGCAGAGCTATCTTTAGCTGGGCAATATCAAAGTTATGAGCAAGTTATACATAGTTTGTTCATCATGTTATCAGGAGATGAATATAAGCATCTAGTAGTATTTGTGGGGTAAAGTTAATTTCTATTCTTGTCCCGAAGATGTTAGCCTGGACCATATATCTCCTTCTTGCGTGCCCATCCTTGTCTCGCAGATGGTGCATGCCTACAAGAGCAATTTATGTTTGTCTATAGGTATTTCTTTAAAGATGAGCCTGCATCGACTTTTCCAAAGTTGCCACCAAACCGTAATCTTAAAACATAGAATTCTACCCTTTTATCCGTGAAGTTCATGGTCTGGTTCCGATATAGCATGTTGAGTAATTCCTTAAAGTTTGGTTACATGTCACATAAGAGAAATATATCTCTAATTGTTTGACATTCGTCGAAAAGGTGTGTATAGTTTTCTACCCCATTATTACACAGGTAGCATCTGTTTACCCACGGTATTTTCCATCTTTCGAAAGAGTCTTGTGTTTTAATCTTATTATGTGCCATCATCCATATGAAATAGTAGGCTCTAGGTTCCAGAGGCCATTTTCCAAATAATGAGTATACTAATGACCTGCTACCTCCGTCTGTAAGGAGGTAGTATAATTGTTTTGTTGTGGAGTTTTTTTGTTCGGTGAGACGGTGGGGAATATTGTTTTGTCTGTTTCGTCCCTGTGTAGATGGTAGAATACATTTGTCAGTGACTCCTTCAATCTAAGTCCTTCATACGAGAGTGCTAAGGGTAATTTATTTTGTAGGGCTTTAAACCAGTTGAATCTTGCTAGCCACGAGTTTAGTCCCTTCTTTACAGATACGAAGCGATTCTTGATATATGGCATGATGAGCGGATAAGACTGTTCCAGTGCAGGGGAGCCTTCTAATTGGTCTTTCCACAACGATGAGAGAGTCCCATCCCCGAGTTTTTTCTGGATCACCGATATCAGTGATTTGAAACCCTTAATATGAGATTTCCAAATCAATGAGTGCGAACGCTTAAGGGTACACCACAGTGCTATGGGACCCCCTTTGAAGTGTGAGAAGCTAATCGCCAATGACACCCATGGTCTCACAAAATCTGCAATGCGAATTGCCGATTTTGTTAACAGGGCATTATTGAAAGATCGAAGGTTAATAATTCCCCAACGATCATTTAGATTAGGCCTAGTTACTTTTGACCATGCCACCTTAGCCTTTGTTTTTAGGTCTTCATCAGTCCCCCATAAAAAGTTTCGTCTAAGTCTGTCAATCTTTTTAACAATACCCTCCGGCATCTTCAGACATGACATCTCATATATTATGGTCGGTGTTAAGGCTGAGTTTAGCAAATTTATCCTAGCCGGTAACGGTAGAATCTTGGACTTCCATCCTTGAAGTTTTGCCGCAAATTTATCAATGGTGGATGACCAATCTCTCATCATCCTCCTATTCTTCGTAATTGTGAAACCAAGGTACTCCATAGAGAAAGATCCCTCGGACCAATTTAGAATGTCCTTGACCTTAGCCTTTTCAACATCTGACAAGTTCATCGAATAAAAGGAGCTTTTCTTTTCGCTAATACGAAGGCCTGACATTTTGCCAAAGATTTTTAGTGTGGTGATTACATTTTTGAGGCTCTCCTCTTGGTATTCCAGGAAAATGAGAAGATCATCTGCAAATTGGATATTAGTAATCTGGGTTTGCATTCCATCTCTCATGAATCCCCTAAATTTCTCTCCTTTTACTAATTTGAGCAGCATCGCATCAAGGACTGACATTGAGTGTATGAAGAGAAGATGTGAGAGTGGGTCTCCTTGTCTGACTCCTCGCTTAGGGTGCAAGAATCCCGATGAAGTTCCATTGATTTTAAATGAGATACCCGTCGTTTTTAAAAGTGCCGTAATCCACTTGATGAAAACTTTTGGATAATCTGCCACCCTCAAAACTTCTAGGATGAAGGGCCACTTTAAAGTATCAAATGCTTTTTTGAAGCCTATTTTTAACACTATCGCCTTAATTTTCCTTCTATTCCAATCATGGATAATCGAAGATGTAACAAGGAAGGCATCCGCTGCGGATCTGTTCTTCAAGAAGGCACATTGGGATGGTGGTATGTTGTTCGCAAGAAAGGATGCCCATCTATTAGCTATTACTTTGGATATTATGCGTATCGGTAAATTGATCAAGCTAATTGGTCTATAGTTTTCTATATTTTCCATTCCCCTTTCTTATAGATTAAAGAAACAAGGGTGTTGTTTAAATGTCTGAAATCCGATGTCTTAAATCCATCACTCTGTATATTTGATACCATGTCCATAAAATCAGATTTTAGCAAGTGCCAACATTTCTTTACAAACTCAATTGTGAGTCCATCAGGTCCCGGTGCTTTGTTGTTTCTAAATGTTCTAATGGTGTTTAGTATTTCCCTCAGAGATATTGGGACTGTAAAGATTGATGGGTCCTCTAATTTGATTACTAGATCCAAATGTATTTCCACCACGGGGCCTCTAGCCATCCCATCTTCCTCATCTTCAAATAATTTTGTATAGAAATCTACCACAACCCTTGTGATCTCTTCTCTACCCTGTACTATGTCCCCCCTTTCATCTTTCAAAGCCAAGATAAAGTTTCTGCCCGATTTCTTGGATGCTATTATTTTCATGAACTTAATATTCTCATTACCTTTTTGTATGTAATTTATCTTTGCTCTCTGCTCCCAAATCATTCTCTCATCATTTCTAAGAGATTCCAACTTACAGTACAATTCTTTTAGATTTTCAGTTGCTCCCATGTGACCCGACTTTATTATATTCTCCTCCTTCCTTATGTCTTCCTCAATTCTTGTTATTTCTTTATTTATATCCGAAATTTGTTGCCTGCTCCAGAACTTCATGTATCCACGCAATCTTTTCACCTTGACCGCCCATCTGTGGAAAGGGTTGTCGGAGATAACCTCATTAGTCCATGAATCATTGACCATTGTCATGAAAGACTCTTTTTGTAACCAGAAGTTTTCTATCCTAAAGATACGATTGGTTAATCTATATGATCCTCCTCGTAGTAATAAGGGATTATGATCCGAAAATTTTTTTGGTAATCTCCTTACTTGGGCGCAAGGGAAAACTGTGTGAAAGTGTAGGTTCACCAGGATACGATCGAGAATGGCCCATGATTCGTAATCTGGAGATCCAGACCATGTGAATGTTGTACCTCTCTCTTTTTGCTCAATAAGGTTTGAGCTGTTTATCCACCTATCAAATCTTTTGTCAAATATTTTTAGTGGTTTGTGTGATACACGGTCTGTTCTATTTCTAAGCAGGTTGAAGTCACCTACCAAAATCGATGGGATATCCACTAAATTTAGGAAGTCAAGAGAATCAAGGAATTCTTTCTTTCTGTCATCTCTCGGCGGCCCATAAATGTTTATGAGTCGACAAATCACATTATTTTGTAGCAATTTGAATTCAAACAGACTGAAGAAAGGGTGGTCTATTTGGTTTACCACGGAGATCATGTGGCAATCCCATCTGATCATAATTCCGCAAGTCTGCCCAAGTCCGTTTGCATGCCAATGAAATCTTTCCATTGGTGAGTTTATTGGAAGTCCTGGAGTGGTAATTGTTTTTGTCTCTTGCAAGCAAATGACATGAATGTTGTGTTTAGTCACCAGATTCTGCAATCTGCCCATTTTCCTTGGCCCGCCCAATCCCCTTATATTCCAACTCAACACAGTGAATTCCATTATTCGTGTATATTATTTGAACGCTTCAAAGTCTTTGAGATCTTTTAGAAATGATAACTCCTATTTCAATTTAAGTAATCTACCTATTCTTTGCATAGCTCAGTAATAAATTTATTTTTTCCTCATCGTTTTGAAAAGAAAAACGGAAGAAATCTAGGAGGTTTCTAATTCTTTCTGCCTCCATAGTTGAATTTTGCGAAAGTTTCAAAATATTGTCTGACGGTAAATAAGAATTTTCCATACCTTTGCCTTTCGAAGCCATTTTTTCCGGTGTTGCCGATGGGATTTCCTTTTGCCTAGAGGTGAGATCCACCACCATATTTAAGGCACTCTATATATGTGTCTCTATTGTAAGGTTGCCCGATTCCTGGACCTCCGAGGTTGGTAGATTCTTGATGTGTTCCCACATCAATGGGTTTATTGGTTGACCATTTCGCTCCAACCAATTTAGAGCGCGCTCCAGATGCACTCTTGTAGGCTCCTCCACGTAGTTTGCATGCTTTTCAGTAGATAGGCCCCTGTGTGTTGGGAAAGGGACAACATTTAAGTTTATTATCTCCCAATCATTTCCAGGGCAGAGATTAAACCTTTCATTGATAAGCTCAACAATTGGTCCTGTTTGTAGATTTCTTCTCGACCATTTGTTTGACTTTCCCTGCATATCTTCCTCCAGATTGAATGCTCCGAGACCATTCTTGAGTGTGGTTGAAT
Organism: Ottelia alismoides; assembly: GCA_037367405.1. Taxonomy (NCBI): domain Eukaryota; kingdom Viridiplantae; phylum Streptophyta; class Magnoliopsida; order Alismatales; family Hydrocharitaceae; genus Ottelia; species Ottelia alismoides. The sequence continues at coordinate 54,445 of JAZKJV010000473.1, read as the reverse complement.
CCACCAGAGGAGTGTTGTAGTGGATGAATTTTGTCGATCGAAACTGAGAGACTGGTGAAAAGGTTACCTCAAAGACTCCATCCACCGTGCTTACTTCAATTGCTCGCGGCACATTTGTAATATCTGGTATGTCGACCAAAAGCTTCACTGCCATTGCATCCCCGCAGTTCAGAGAAAGGTTTGGGCATTCATAACCTAGGAGCCTTCTAAACTGCTTGACCATGTTTGCAAGGATGTAAGGGTATCGGTGGTGCAGCGGCAGACCCAAAGCATCCACCCAATATGTAGCAACCTCCTCCACTCTTTTGCTCCAAAGGAGGAGGATCATTTGAAGAACCATAACCAGTTTCCATCTGAGCAGTGAATCGCAGAGTGGGCCAGGGTCTCAAAGATGCTAGAGGAATCGACCTCCCCCACCAGCTGACGCTCTGAGATTCTCCACAGGCGTCCAAAGGATGCCTTCGAAACTTCCCTTGAGAGAATCTCCCTCGCATAGTCGATGGATTCAAATGAGGTCGAATATTCGATGATTATGCATTTTTGAGAGAAACTTCCCTTGAGAGATGCTCCGTTTAACATGACAACCCTTGTCGTCAATTTAACTCTTCTTTAATTAGTGTCTTGAGTTAATCTCAAGTTAACGTCATGACAACCCTTGTAGTCAATTTAACTCTTCTTTAATTAGTGTCTTGAGTTAATCTCAAGGTAACGAACCAAAGGTAAAAATCTAACGGTTGTGACCCTCCCTCTCCCTTTCTTCTTCTCTCCCCTTCCTCCTCCGCCCCTCCTCCTCCTCCTGCCCTCCCCGTTCTGTGTTTGCGCCACCGCCGCTACAGCATGTATTTTCTCTCTAATTCAAGTCTTAAACATAACTTCAACGTCCGATCCATTACCTCATCTCAGATCTCTAAGCTTTCTGATCTACCCCTCACAACCATGCACCGCATCAGATCCGAAATCCCCCACGCACATTCGCCTCCCCCTCTTTTTAGTGATCAAGTAAAGAACAGAACAAAAGCTCGAGTTCTATCTCTTCTGCATGTCGACGGGACATCAACTATGTGGTGTCAAGTCTCCTTTGCCAAACGTTCTAGTTGACCTCGCAAGCAATCATCGGATGACAACTTGAAGCAACTCCTCATCGGTCTGCCATCTTTGTTGCTCATGAAGAAGGAGAGGGGAGGGACCATCCGGTATCCATCAGATCAACTAGTCCTTCCCATCTACTTGATTCACCATGGATGCCCCTGCAGCCGAAGAAGAAGCCGCAACTCCTGACGCCTTAACCCCATCGGAGATTTTTATCCTCCTTCCTCTGAGCAGAAGTAGCCCTTAGTAACTTAACCGAGGATGGAGCGACATCTACCGTCGATCTGGTGTCCAGCATCAATCTAGACTGTTGAAACACTATGGGGCTGTTTGGATAGATGGTTATCATAAAGAGGATAACCCTCCCAAGAAAAGGGTTAATCGGTTAATCCTTTTTTGTGTTGGTGTTTGGACCAAGTATTTTCCTATTAAGATGATTTGTTGTGATGTGATTGCATTGAAATTTGAAAAAATGATTAGAACTTGAGTATTTACTCGGCAGACTTTATAATCTTTTCCAATTACCTCTACGACCTTTGAAACATCGTAATTCCTCTCCCGACCTTGTAAACTTGTTAACCTTTACCCTGCAGACTCTGTGATTATCCCCCATCCATTTGACCGTTAAAACTAACCAGATTCTGTCATCTTCCTTTACATTATACCCATTTTATTTATCAAATTTACCATAAGTGCCACTCCCTCACCCACGTCAACCCCACCGTCGAGCTTGTTCGAAGCCCCCCCCCCCGCCCCGCTGTCCGGACCTCCCCTGCACCCACGCAGGCCACCTGCGGCTACCTACCCTGCACCCATGCGCCCCTGACCTCCCCTGCCAACCGTGAGGTCTCCTGCAGCAATTCCGAGCTCGGGGAAGAACTTGCCAAGGTAAGCAAGAAGCTCGCCCTTCCCTCCAAGGAATAAACTCTGGAAATAAACACCAACCGTTCTGCCACCACCGTTGTTCAATACCACAGCCGTCGCTCACTGCTCCCCTCCCCCCTGCCGCCGCTCCCTGATCCCCCCCGCCAAGGCGGTCCTGGAGGTCGTATAATTGGATGGCGGTGGCGACAGAGAGGCGGACCTGGCGGTCGCGGAGGCCCTTGGAGCTGAGGACCTTGCTGTGGCGGTCCTTCCCGCCGGAGGACCCGGAGACCCTGCAGATCCTCGAGGATGGGTTCGGCCACGCCAAAAGTCTCGCCTTTGCATCACCTTCCATCTCCGCCACGACTCCTCTACCTCGATCCCAGGGCCTCCATGTAGCCTCTCCACTGTCTCCTCTCCTCCCTCCCCCTCCCTGATGTTGTCTGCCTCCTCCTCCTCTCCAGAAGCCCCCGCTTCAGACTCCACCTCCCCACTCTCAACTCCTTCCTCCCCCAATTCTACGACACCGATCTCCTCAATGTTGCTATCGAGCTCTTAGCATCGATGAGTGTCCTCTGCTTATTGCCCGATCGCGACACCTACCAATCCTCACGAAAGGGCTCACCATCGCATGGAGACTTTACGTTGGGACCCACGTGCTTTACTCCATGTTGAAGCAGATCTCCAAGAAGGGTTGCAAGTATGATATCGTGATCTATAGGATGCTGTTGGAGGTGTTATGTGAGGTCGATTGGGTGGCAAGGCCAAGGAGTTGCTCGGGAAAGGTGTTGAAGCGGGGGATGCATTTCCCGCACTACGATGTGCATTCCGGAAGTGGAAGATCGAGCATAGGAGCTCCGAGGCGATGAGGGGAGGTAAAAAAGGCTCCTCCCCCTCATCTGCATGTGGGAGGTGGCGAAGATGGAGAAAATAGGTGGAGGGGACCGGAAAGGAGGTGGAGGCGACGACGTTGCCCCACGACGAGGTGGCAATGACACGAGAGGGGGAGGAACAGAATTCATTAAAAATGGTAGATGGCCCTTCTTTTTGATGGATTTCTTTTTTTTTTCATTTTTTCAAAGGATTAACGGATAGGAGATAACCACAAGGGTTGTGGTGTAAAGTTAGCAAGTTTACATGGATTAGGTGATAACATGAAAAATACAAAGTCAATAAAGTAATTTGCAAAAAATTTTAGATTCGTGGTGTAAAATCTTTACATATTTTAGCTAGCATGTCTCAATGAGGTTCAACCTGGAAATATGAAACAAGAAAGAGAATTTTGCCTAATTGTTAAGTTTCATATGTATTTCAAAAGTTTTAAAATACCAGAATTGGACTTTTGTACTACATTGAATACAACAAAGCGATTTTATGGATATTGATCCATGGTGATAGTTTTTTTCAAAGAATATTGTGGTGCAACACAATTACAAAAACCGCAGATATTAAAATATAATCACGTATAGTCACAAGGATATCAATGCAAAAAGACTAACATTATATTCTTAGTCATTAATCATTTCTACTCCTCACGAAAAGTCTCATTCCGAATTGAGAGCACAGCAAATAAACTGATTAATTAAAAGTCCCACTCAATTAGTTAATTTAATTTCCTTCCAACCTTGTCGCTTCAATTCTGTCCCCGTCTTCCACGTCGTTTCCCGGACAAATCTACGCCGTCGAAACCGGAGGATCATCCAACGTCTCCTTTCCCATCCACGCGCCACACATCCAAGACCCTTCCATTACGAGGGAAGAGAAACGCGGAGTCAAGCACTCGGACTCTGTCTTCAAGATTCTCGGCACCTCCCTTTCGCTCACCTCTATCGTTCAAAGAAACATCTAAGCCATGCTACTTTAATTAGGGATGAAAACAATTGGATATAGATATGAATATAGATATCATCATATTTTTATTCAATTTAAAATACGAATGCAGATATAAATATTGATGGATGTGAAAAATGTGTTACCATTTTCTTAAAAACGAATACTAATCGGATACGAATAATAATATAAATATTTGATAGATTAACAAAAATATACATATTTAGGATGGTTTACATATAAAATGGATATATAGTAATTTCATAACAATTATATCAACAATGGTGAATGCAATCATAAAATATTGTTACACGTAATTATAAATAAATTTCTCACTATACTTATGTACGGAAATGAATATACAAATACGAATGCGAATATTAAGTAATGTTAAAGTGATATCCATATACGTATCTATTTTAAAATAAATAAGATTAATGATGTCAAAACCAATACGACAACGAATCGTTTTTCATCCCTAACTTTAATTTCTTCCGATAGCCACACCATACCCAACCCCGTGGCTAGGATGGAGCATTGGGTCGGGCCGGCCAGACCCGATCCTGACCTGACCCGTAAAAGTTCAGGTTCGACCGAAACCCGATGTATAAATGGGCCAGCCTGGGCCCTCACATTTTAAAAATATCATGGTCAGGTCGGGTCGGGCACGAACCCAAAGTACAAATGGACTGCCTCGAGTCTTCATATTTCAAAATATCATATTAGAATCAAATTAGGTGACAATGATTTATAATTACAATACATCCAATATTTCCTTCATCCATAAATAGTAATACTATATCATAACAATACATCCAATATTCATAATCAGAGTGTAGTTTCATGGAATTAAAATAGGTACACGCTGAGTCAGATCCTAATCCAAACCCGACCCGAATCGAGCCTGAGCTCGTAGGCTTTGGGTCAGATCTGAATCCTCGATTTGCTAAAAAAATAGACCTCAACCCGATCCAAGACCTACGGAAAAATGACGAGCTCAAAATCAAGATTTCTCAATTTGAATCGGATCGAACCCAATACTCCACCCACCCTGTCAATATCCACAAACTCCACCTCCCCACATCTCGCATTTTGCCTAATTTGAGTCTTCATTTGCATTTCATTTAGGAACTCATCTTTGACTCTTCAAACCCACACGGACGAAGGCAGTCGCTTCTATCGTTCTTCCTCATTCCTTCCTCTCGCATTCCACCCCTCGTCATTCTAATATTTACGGTCCTTGCCCTTTCCTCATCCTCTCTTACAAAAGGCCCACGAGCACCAATCCACACGGCACTGCATCTCTTCTCTTCTCCCACCTCCACCAAAAGCCATGGTCGACGCCAAGCACTGCAACCCACCACATGTGGCCGGTCTCCTCCTCGAGCTCGCCGCCTGCGACGACCTCCCGGCCTTCCGCCGCGCCGTGGAAGAAGATGGCCTGCCCATAAACGGCCCCTCTCTCTGGTATGGCCGCTGGTGGTCCGGCGCCAAAGGCCCCGTCATGGGTTACATAGAGCGGACCCCTCTGATGGTCGCCGCCCTCTACGGCAGCACCTCCGTGGTGGGTTACATCATCTCCACCGGCCTCGTCGACGTCAACCACACTTGTGGGTCGGACTCCGCCACCGCCCTCCACTGTGCCGCCGCAGGGGGCTCCGCCTCATCTTTTCCAGTCGTAACCCAACTCGTGAACGCCTTCGCCGACATCCACAAGGTCGACGCCGGCGGGAAGAAGCCGGTGGACGTCATAGCGAAACAACAGGCCTCCCGGAAGGTCAGGGCCTCGCTGGAGACAGTTCTGCGAGGTGGGTCGTTGCTGGCGGTGGAAGAGGAGGAGAAGGAAGCAGCAGAGGAGCCGAAGGCTGCGAGGAAGGAGTACCCGGTGGACGCGACGCTGCCGGACATAAAGAGCGGGTTATACGGGACGGACGAGTTCCGAATGTACAGCTTCAAGGTGAAGCCGTGCTCGAGGGCGTACACGCACGACTGGACGGAGTGCCCCTTCGTGCACCCTGGGGAGAACGCCCGCCGCCGCGACCCACGCAAGTTCCAGTACAGCTGCGTCCCCTGTCCGGACTTCCGCAAGGGCTCGTGCCGCAACGGCGACGCCTGCGAGTACGCGCACGGCGTCTTCGAGTCGTGGCTCCACCCCCAGCAGTACCGCACCCGTCTCTGCAAGGACGAGGTCGGCTGCAACCGCCGCGTCTGCTTCTTCGCCCACAAGCCCGACGAGCTCCGCCAACCTTCCGGCGGCTGCTCCCCCGTTTCCATGTCCACCTCCCCTCGCTCCTCCCCCGTCAATTTACCACCGCTGGATCTCGGTGCTGCAGCGGCGATGCTCCTGAGCCAACAACAGCAGCAGCTGCAGCAGCCGATGTCCCCGTCTTCGACTCCTTCCACTCTCGCGGCGATGGCTTGGCTCAACCAGAACTCCCGCCTGAAGTCCGACCTCGAACTGGAGCTCCTCTCCGATGATTACTCCTCTCTGCTTTCACCTCTGAAGCCGCCGAAACACCAGCACCCGCAGCAACAGCAGCAGCTGCTGACCTCTGCTCTGCTCAATTCCCGGGCTTCGGCATTCGCCAAGCGCAGCCAGAGCTTCATAGACCGAGGGGCTGCAGCTCGCAGCTCCATGGCAGCCGCTGCCGTGAACAGCACTGCCAACTACGTGAACCACAATTCTCGACCGATGCATAACTGGGGCTCGCCGGACGGGATGCTGGATTGGGCCATTAGAGGCGAGGAGCTCAGCAAGCTTAGAAAGTCGGCATCTTTTGGGTTCAGGAGCAATGGGTCGCAGATGGGTGGTACTGGTGGTTCTGTTCTCGCTCCCTCTTCCATTGCAGAGGAGCCCGACGTCTCGTGGGTGCAATCGCTTGTGGCGGATGTGAAGCCCGGGAATCCGTATGCGCAGTACGGCGGTGCGAGCAAGTTCTCTTCCTGGGGAGATCAGCTCTACCTCGAGCAAGAACAGATCTTCGCGTGAAGTGGAAGAGCTCTCACTCGCTCTCCATGTCTGTTCTTCGTGTTCTATACTTTATTTCGATATTTTTGTTGGGTATTCTGTTTCTTTCAGAAATTTGCCCGAAGTGAGGAGATGGATAATATTAGCTATCCAAATGGAAGGCAGATTTGTATTGTTTCATTCGATTCATATGTATAAGGAGGAGAAAATACAGCCTTTTGTGATTGATGAATAATTTGCTTGTCAAAAATAAGAAAATCTGTAGATTTCTTTTCTTTCGCTTGCTGTTTTTGTTCTAAAAAGGAAGGTCGACCCCTGAGGCTATTGATTCCGGGGAATCACAATTCTTTGGGCCGTTCGGTAGGAGAATAAGCCGGAATAAGGATGGAGAATAAGGAAATAAGAGTCTATTCTCCGTTCGGTTGGAGGATAGAAATAAGGAGAATAAGGTGAAATAACGGTAGGTAAGGTAGGATAAAGATATGAATAAGAGTGAAATAAGATGAAATAATGAGGAATAGCCGTACCACTAGGAACCGTGTCTGGAGGAGAATTGACTCCTTATTCCAGGGCCTATTCTAATACCAAACAATGCATCACCGTCTGCTTTGAATACTCGAAAAGCCAATGCGAGATATTTTATTTTATTTTGGATGTTAGGGCTAACTGTTGCTTCAATAATTGGCAAAGCATCTTTGGAATTTTTAATGTGGCTAAGATAAGCTTCAGACCATGAATTGACGCCTTCCCTTCCTTGCCAAGAATATGAAGATGACCCTTTCGGACGTAGTAGCATTGTCTTTTTTTTCTTTTAAAAAGAGGAATACGAAGGCAAATTGGCTTCTTAGTCATTAGTATTTTATTCCGGTTCTTTTTTACGAGATATAAGTAGCTATAATAAAAAAATTAATGTGCTTTATTCCTTGAAGAAGAGTGGGTCGTCAGCTGTGGTCTTGTGCCCGCGGTAATCACTTGAGCCGTTCGACCTTGAACGAGCGGTTCACACAATCTTGCATGGTACGGACTCACAAAAAATGCAAAATACTGTGAATCGCTCGATCAAGATCGAGCGGTTACTGCAGAATCTGCTGCAGTTCCCGCTACATAAGGCGATCCATCCTCTTATTCCTTATTCTTGTTGTTGCGTGTTGGTGGATAGAGGTAGAATAATGAGATCTTTCCTATTTCGTGTTTGTTTTTTTATATTACCAGGTTACCCAAGGGTAAACAAGTACCTTTTTTTAATAACACGAGGTTGACCTCTGAGATGGGATTCACCACATTAAGGATATATTAATATATTAAAAAAAGTGTATATTATCCGGTGGCCCAGAACCGATATAGAGAGTTATAGTGGACAAGTACATTCTCCAATAGAACTTTTGATTTTTGAAAATGATATAATTCTTTCCAACCCAAATGAACCAAAGCATTGCAAAAGGGAGAGCACAATCATATGTTGAGTTCCTACAAGTAACTATAATGCAACCTATGTTTATTTGTGGGGTTTTCTTTCTTTCCACCAAGGATGAAGTTAGGAATTTTTATTTGAGGAGCAAATTACTGAAGAATTATTTATCTACTATGTTATATCATTATTTATAAATTTATTTGCTGTTGTTTGCTATACTTAATTTGTTGATTATTTAAGGGAAAAATTGAAATATTTTTTAATGAGTGAAAGAGGATATTAAAAAAACGAGGATTAAAAAAAAAGGTACAACTGCAAAAAAATCATACTTTCTTATTAGAAACTCTAGATTTGATCGGGTATGTAACAATGCGTATTTTATAAAATAAAAGATCATGTATGTATTTTTGTTAACACATAGTTTGCATGGTATTCATGTAAAATGATAAATTTCAGGGGTATTATAAAAACCTCTATTTATATATAGAAATTGCATGGTAGAAAAATAATTAATTGACATAGTCATAAAATTAGAGGATTATCATAGGACCTCGAATCCTTAGACCTAAGATTTAAAACCGAATATCAAATAGCCATAAATCATATTTAGTAAAATACAATACTAAAAAAATAATTTAACAATTCATTAATTGGATTATATTATAAATCATAAAATATAAAACACAAGAAGGATGCTTGAGGAGAGACAAGTTTCTGGAAAAGGTTAGGAGAGCGAGGCTTTTGAATCTTCAGGATGTGATGTGTGACAGATGCGGGGAGCAGGAGTAGAACTCGGAGCATATCTTCCTCTCATTTGGGACCTCGATGAAAGTCTGAAAAGAACTGGCGATTCCATGGGTAGTTGCGTATGGTTTTTCGATCTTCTGGGAAGGGGTAAACAAAGTAGGAGGCATCTCCTATGATGATGTAGCAAGACCTTTCGCGGCGCTATGGGCAACTTGGCAGGCGAGAAATGAGCTCATTTTTAAAAATCGGAGGTTTTATCCAGAAAATATTATTTCTCATTGTAAGGCTCTCTTGTATTTTTGGGAGTCTAGTTAGATATATGATGTATCACATCTTTGGATATGATATAAACGTTGCGCGGTGACTCCCATCTCGGGAGCTCACCCCCTTTTTCATAAAAAATAAGGGATAATTACACCCATAACCCTAAGTAATTTCGTAATTACCCCAAGAACCCTCAATAATCACAAATTACACATAAGACCTTGAATAATGCTTAACTCTTACACCCATAACCCCATGTTAATTTCCATCCAATTTTCCGTCGAATATGATGGTACCGTCAAGTAATTTATATGTTATACCCTTTAACTTTCAATTATTTACAAATAAGATCACTATCCCCTTCCTCCTCCTCCTCTCCCTTTCATCCTCCAAGCAACACACACCTCCTCTCACCACCTCCTCCGTCCCTTCATCAAGCACCCCACCCCAAGTCAGAATGCCCGCCCGCCGGTCGTCCCGCCTCCCCCTGGTCGAGCCCATTCGCCATCCACACCACTTCAGCTGCTCGGCAGAGGTCTACAACCATCCTCGATGCAGCCTCAAGCCATCACCTCCTCGACCCATTTCATTGAGGCCGCCATCCTCCTTCGACGCCTTAGCCGCTCGCGGCGGAGCCGCCGACCAACCGTTGCTGCCTCCCATCGAGGTGGTGGGTTCCTGGAAACCCATGTCGTGCCCCCTGGCGCGCAGGTCGTGCTCCCCCCAGTGCAGGTCATGGCCAGGTGGTGCCCCCCTCCCCCCAGGTGGTGCCCCCCTCCCCTGCTCCCCCCCGGGGCGCAGGTCGCGGTCATGTCGTGCACCCCTCAACCCATGCCTCTACCTCTGCCTGCAAGTCGCAGCACCCCCATCCCACCCCCCGGGCGCAGGTCGTGGTCATGTCGTGCGTCCCTCCGCCCGTGCCTCTACCTCAGCATACAAGCAGCAGCCATGCACCCCCCCCCCCCACACACACACGCACGCACCTCCGACTGTGAAAGCCCCAGGTCGTGCCCCCTGCCCGTGCCTCCTCCTACAAGCCCAGGTCGGGCCACCTTCCCTTCCCCCCTCCCCAAGCTCGGAGCCCTCCCCCGCCCGCACACAAGTCCGCCTCAAGTTGTATCTCCCTCCTGCACGCACCTCTGTCTGCCTCGTTGTCCGCCGCCCTCCGTGAAAGACCCACCTCCTGCAACAAGCTCCATCGAACCCACCTCCTCCTCTCCTTCCTTTCTTTTTTTTTGATTAATTCCAGCCGTTGGACCACGGATTGGGTTAGATTAACTCAGCTATCTGGTTGAGTTAATGAATAAAACTAACGGAAGGTTATGGGTGTAAAACAGAGCAGTTATTCAGGGTCTTTTGTGTAATTCGTAATTATCAGGGCTTCCTGGGGTAATTATGAAATTATTACTCAAGATTATAGGTATAAATATCCCTAAAAATAAAACATAAGAAGGGATCCCATTATACAATGCTTTGTTTGAACGAATACAAATGAATATAGATATATCCATATTTGTGCGTTAAAGTATCCATTTTCTACATATATTAACATTTATAATTGTATCTATTATAAAATAGATACACGCGTAACTGTCCCTTTGATATCCACAAAAAAACCACTATCTATGCATATGTTTGTATATCCGTTTTGATTAATTAAAATTAATAGGTATTGAATTGAATTAAAGTTAGGAAATATTTTCTACTGATTGCGATGGAAGCTAAAATTGGGCGTAGTCCAAATTTGACAAATCTCCCAAAAATATAAAAGGGATTTTGATGGCAATAGGGATATAGCCGTCCAAATATGTCTGGTCAAACTAATAGTTTGATTTAAATAGAAATTCATGCATAGCCAACTTGACGTTCGTCTTCTAGCAGCTGAATGCGACCTTAGTCTATGTTTTTTTTTTGAAATCTCTCTGTGACTTTTACGTTGAATTCTTCTCATTACATATCAATCATGGAATTTAATTAATCACAGCGATTGCTCTCATTACAAAAGATTACTTGCCAACGACGTTAAGGAGTGCCTTTTTCTTATTAATGATCACCGCATTGGTGATCCGTAAGGGGACTGATCCCGTGAGAGCCCTCGACTGTAAGAGCAGTGAGTCTGAACCATTAGATTCTACTCATCACACACTGATTGATTGGAAGGAGAGAGATATAAACATAATCTAATGGTTCAGACTCACTGTTCTCATGCTCATTCAGTCTGAGGCTCTCACAGGATCAACTCTCTCCGAACAAAATTAAAATTGCGTACTTTTAGCACATATAACTGGATTTACCTATGGAAATAAAATTAAATATATGAAGTTAACCCAACATAATCCATAACTTATGTCCATAAGAAACAATTTTGTATTATTAAGTATATTTTAAAATGAAATCTTCTAATAAAAAATTTTGGTTGAAAATGTCTCGAAAAAAATTCCAAGAACACATAAAATTGTAAATTGAAATTTTTGGTCGAAATGGATAGAACAGCAGAGGTATATCCATATTTTGGTAGTCGTATTCGCAGAAAAAATGTTCTAGATACGATATTATCTATTTTTATATTTGTATAGTAAAAAATCATATGTATTTGTATCCGTTAAAAAGGAATCCACAAAAAATTATCCGTATCCACAAGTTAGTTGATTGCAAAAAATCTATATTTGTATTCATGTTATCTTTATTGCAAGAAAAGTCTTTGGCTACGTATTAATTTCCATATCTCTATCCGTATAAAAAATTATTTGTAGCATTATTTAAAAAAATTCTCTGCATCTATATCTATATTTTAGTTGACTGTCAATAATAATAATAATAACAATAATTAATATTTACGCTTTCAGAAAAAATGTAAACAAATTTTAGTTGTAAATTCTTTTGTTGAATATAATAAGATACATATATCCATATTTTGTGTGAAGTCATATATTTTCATTATCCATATTTGAAAAATTTATCCAGTTACCATTTTTTTTTGAAATTGTACCCATATAACAAAAAAATGATAAGAGTAATCGTTGGGCGAAAATCTGCTCCATTTGTACTTGACCAGATTCGAACCGTGACATCGGATCAACGGGTCGACTCGCTCCAATCAAAACAATTATCCATTAGATTGGATATCCATCTTGTGAAATAGATATCGGATTACCCGATGGTATCCATGGATTCAAAACAATTAGATCCAAGTCAAATAAAATTTGTTGAAGCTAATATTCTGAAATAGCGATTTGTGTTAATACAGAAATGATGAAAAAAGACCAAACAATACAAAATTTGTTGTTATGTTTAAATGTTCAAAGTCCCAATCTTCCTACCAATTTTTTACCAATATTAGTGCATGGTTATTGAATATGTAGGATCGATGCTCATCGAGGGACCTAAAGGTCGAGACAATGGTATTGATCCGTGCATGTCAATGAATCGGTGATCCTCTATAGATCCTGCATACAGATGCAAACAGACGAATACAAATATAATAAAAAAGAAAAATTGAAAACTGTTTGATTGATTCGAATTTTGGATTGCACACTTATCTTTTTGAACTAAAACCCTAGAAAATTGTGCTCGTCAATCATGCATATTAGTCTTGTAGATATTATAAAAAGAAGAAATCAAGGAGTTTTTGGTGTATTTGCTTGAGGAGATGAGTATTGGATTCACGATCAATATGATTAGACTACTTCTCTCTCTCTCTCTCTCTATATATATATACACATAGGAGATATTTCCAATGAGGTGCACCTTTCCTGGTTGCATGGAAAGCCCGCCATCCTAACCATCCGTAGTCAATCTGATGGTTATCATTAATGTCTCGTTATCTATATTGTTTAAATGTCGAAAAACCCATTATGGTCATTTTGGTATATTCTATATTTGGAATGCAACAAAATATCTCCTTAATTATCTCACATCTCTCTCTCTCTCCTGTCTCTCTCTCTCTCTCTCTCTCTCTCGACGACGACTCTCTCTCCTGTCTCTCTCTCGACGACGGCATGTGGGAGGAGGCTGCTCCGACGTCCTCCATCGCCTCCCCAACAGATCACGTTCACCTACGTCGTGAAGATCATCGATGACGGCATGTGGGAGGAGGCTGGTCGATTCCACAGGTTCAAACGTCGGAGATCGTGTTGGTGGATGTGAAGGTAAGTGGGGAGGGGAGGAGAAGGTTGAAGGAGTGCGTGAATGGAGGTGTGTGGGCGGAGGAGGACGTGCATGGAGGAGGTGGGTTGTGGAGGAGAAGGGCGGAGGAGGTGCGGGTAGAGAGGATGCTGGAGATGGAGGGCGTGCCCAGGTTTTTACAATATAATGATCTATTTTGCAATCTCGAGTTTTTTTTTACAATCCCAGATCGTATTTTACAATAGCATATCATCTTTTTACAAATTTCAGACTGTTTTTTTACATTTATAAGCGTGGAGGAGGTGGATCATGGGGGAGACGGTTGAAGGAGTGCGTGAATGGAGGTGTGTGGGCGGAGGAGGACGTGCATGGAGGAGGTGGGTCATGAAGGAGAAGGGCGGAGGAGGTGCGGGTAGAGAGGATGCTGGAGATGGAGGGCATGCCCAGGTTTTTACAATATAATGACCTATTTTGCAATCTCGAGTGTTTTTTTACAATCCAGATCGTATTTTTACAATATAAATGACCTATTTTGCAATCTGATATTATTTTGCAATCTCGAGTTTTTTTTTACAATCTCAGATTGTATTTTACAATTGCATATCATTTTTTACTAACAGTGATCTTATTATACAATGCAGGATGCAAAATTACAACAGGGATTCGAATTTTACAAAGATGCTTGGCATTTGTGAAAAACGCACATAATAGGATCTGATGGATTTACAATCTTCATACAGATTTTACAAAACGTCCATGATCTTTTACAATAGTGTTATCAAAATTACAATTATTATAATATTAATATTACTAATTGTGATTTTATTTTACAATACAGGATGCAGTTTTACAATATCAAGCGGAATTTTACAAAGAAACCTGCTATTCTACATTGCGCGAAAATGCTACCATGTTGGCGAAAATTCAGCAACTAAAAGGCAACAAAAAATACCAAATCAGACACGCTAAAAATGGAAAAATATAAAGACGAAATAAATTCCAAATTCGGAATTAAATTCAAATTTAAAACGGAAATGTGTGGACTAAAATACCCTTTTGGATGAAGAACCGCTAGATCGAGATCTAACGGACCTCGTGATGGGCTTTCCATACACCCAGGAAAGGTGCACCTCATTGGAAGGGCCCTCCATCTCCAGCATCCTCTCTACCCGCACCTCCTCCGCCCTTCTCCTTCATGACCCACCTCCTCCATGCACGTCCTCCTCCGCCCACACACCTCCATTCACGCACTCCTTCAACCGTCTCCCCCATGATCCACCTCCTCCACGCTTATAAATGAAAAAAAACAGTCTGAAATTTGTAAAAAGATGATATGGGTAAAATGGGGTTGCCCCCAGGGGATAACTAACTTAGCTACCCCCACCTCATTTTTTCCATGTTTTTATTTTTTTTGGAAATTTCTTCCATGAATATTCATCACTATATCCCTATATTGTGTCATTAAAATTTTGTGTGAAACAGAGACTCCTACGGCCTCCATCCAGACAGTCATTTTTTTAACGGTCACATGATTTTTTAAATCGACCCCATTTGAATGGAGGTCGTAGGAGTCTATGTTTTGTATGAAATTTTAATGACATAATATAGGGATATAATAATGAATTTACATGTTTTTTATTTTCAAAAAAATAAAATAAAAAATATGGATAAAATAAGGCGGGGGAGCTAAGTTAGCTCTCTAATGGTGATTTTTACTGAGACCGTCTATTGCAATCTGACGGGTATAAATAGATGTCGTACTGTGATTGAATTGAGACTCCACTTCAATTCAAGTTTTTCCTATATATATATATAACTTACGGGTAAAATGTGTATGCCCCCTAGGGGGAGCTAACTTAGCTCCCCCCGCCTCATTTTTCGCGTATTTTTTTATTTTTTTTGAAAATAAAAATTATGTAAATTCATTATTATATCTCTATATTATGTCATTCAAATTTCATGAGAAACAGAGACTCCTACGACCTCCATCCAGACATGGTCGATTTAAAAAATCCTAGGATCGTTAAAAAATGACTGTTTGGATGAAGGCCGTAGGAGTCTCTGTTTCAGACGAAATTTTTATGACATAATATAGGAATATAGTGATGAATATTCACGGAAAAAATTTCAAAAAAAAATAAAAAATGGATAATAGCTCCCCCTAGGGGCAACACCATTTTACCCATAACTTACACATGTGAATGTATATATTTAAATCTAAATATATTAATGTGATTTTTATACCATGACCCTTTAAAACTTGTCCATTTATACCAAAATTTACAATCTTTGCAATTACACCTCCCCGACCAACCCTCCTCCCCACACTTTCTTTTCTAAATAATTATTAAATAAATTGTAATGCAATACTTAGATATATGCGTATTATTATACCAAGAAACCATGCAATAGTTAAAAAAGATTTGATCGATATAAACTATTTTTAAACAAATGAAGTAGTGTCAACAACAATTGATGGGGTTGAATACTATTATACCAAGAAGCCATGACGGTACAATAAAATTGGCCTATGAAGGCACATAATTTGATACTCGATGCTATATCTTATGTAGTAAAATGTACGACAAAAAATATTATCTATTGATCCTTTGATTTGACAATGAATTGCTATATAGCAGGCAACGAATAATATAACAACAATTATTTATTGACGAGGGTGTTGTGGGGTTTCGAGAATAGGGAATAGGGACTTAGCGAGTGGATGACTAGATGGGTTTAGGAAAATTAGTGAATAGCCCTTATGTTAATATAGAATGTTTTTTCCTTATATATACAATATTATGTATATGTGTATGTATATAATCAAACTTTTAATGAACCGAACCTGAGCGAACTTATGTTTTTGAGGTTCGATTCGTTTATTTAATCGAACCCAAACTCGTGTTCAGGTTCGGTTCATTTATTTTTTAATTGAATTCGAATCGAACTTTTAGCGAGCCGAATCTGAGGTAATGTCGAACATGAGAATTTTCTGACACCCCTATTGACATATATGGTTGCTAACTGAACAAAAATTATGTATAGTTATGCATTATGTATTATTTATTGGACATTTTCCTCAAGACATGATCACACAACCTTTTAACTTATCTTATTATTCTATATTAAAAAATATAATTACAAAATTCAATCTTTTATATTATAAGATTTTCGATGTTTTTACACGTACGCCCCTCCGAGTTTCCGAAGTTACACTATACCCCTACCTTTTTGCAATTAATGCTTGTACTCCTACCTTCTTGCATTGTTAATAGTTGTCCCCTTACATTAGTTGACTATCTATTAAAATGTACTAAACCATGGTTTATTTAAATAAAGGTTTGATTAGGGAAAAAATATACGTGATGATAGGATTGGTATTATGTTCAAAGAAGACCAAAACATGTTATCCATCGCCAACGGCAAGGAAACCCAAATTGCATCTCCCTTCATAGGGAAAGGAGAGGCCACCTTAGGCTCGAGGAAAATGGAGAGCAGTACGAAGGAAGAAAGATGAGGAGGAAGGGTACGATGAAGACTAGATAACTACACTTGTACCCCATTTCTATTCTTTCAAATTACATTTGAGTCTATAAGTTAACGTCGTTCAGGAGGGAAACATACAACAACTAAATCAAGGGTACAACTGTTAATGGTGTAAGAAGGTATGATAATAGGTGTTATTGCAAAATAGATAAGGGTATAAGTGTAACTATAGAAACCTCAAGTGGTACAAGTGTAAAATCTATATAACTTTTATATAAAATAGTTTATATATGCTTTAAAACACCGATTAACATTTCAGATTCGAAATGAAATGAATCGAAGTTGAATATTGGAGATTCAAAATGAATCGAATCTAAATTTAAGTCGGCGAATTCATTTGAAATTCAATTGGAGTTTGGATTCGAAATTTTAAAAATGAATTGAATATGAATCTTAGTAGATTCGAAGGTATTCAATTCGATTAGCACTCCTACTGACATATGCTTACTTTTGCACTCACCATAGCGATCTCAGATTTTCGTTCTCGTTATTTTCACATTCGAATTATTAAGGCATATACACATATTTTGAATCCAGCTCTATATATCGGATCACATAGTCTTTAGGATATATGTTAGTAGATGCGAGGATAAGTCATTTCAGGATAAAATAATCACATCAAAATTACATAATTTATTATCTTTCTATCTACCGTATTTATTCGTCTTTTATACTTCAAAACAATCAGAACAAGAATAAAAAGATAAACATCACTTATATTTTATCCCGCTTTTTTTCCTAATCACTTACAGATTTATATGAACACCGACATAGTTCTGTTGTTTCGAACAGTCCGAATTCAGGATCAAACACTATAGAAATTAATCGTGATTTAATGCACTAATTAGAACTTTTTATGAAAAAAGTAATCCAATCTATATCTCAGCAGGGATTTTAGTCGTGTCCAAAAAGATTGGCGGGACGTATGCACTGTTTTGAAAATGGGACCATCCCGGCCGGTGCGACAATTGAGTCAGGCCTGGACCGGTCCGATTAACCTGTTATTACCAATTTGAGTCGAAAGTCTCGATTTTAGGCAAGCTGTCGGTTCAGCCTATTATTTCAAACCCACTATAATTATGTTCAACTGAAATTGAATCGTATTTAATTATGCATTATTAATAGATAATGTTATTAGTGAGAGTTGGAGAGACCCTTCATTACCTACCCCCAATTCCTACCGAACTACTCTAAGCACTACTTTTTGTATGTTACAAATTTTAATTATAATTAAACTACTATTGTTTAGTTCAAATATTATATATATGTAGATGTATGATATTTGATAATGTATATGAAAAAATATTTTATATATATGGTAAAATATATGCTTTATTTATGTATATCATTTCTATTTCAAGTATATTTGAATACATAATATCTATAACTCTCTTTAAAGGTGGGTTTTCTTGCCATCGTCTGACACGTGTCACAGTCCTTTGCATTTCTTCCTGTGTGTTAGAATTTCTTCGTAATTTCTCCCCGCCAACTTTTATTCTTGCTTCCTGTTATTGCCAAATTAATGCGATTAATGCAACATTCTTTTTTACGTGTTGCATTTTCCGTTGCCTTCCAATTTATTTTTTCCCAGCTGTCGTGCTCGGTTTCTCCCCGGTGTCTACAGCTACAGCTGTCAATTTTGCCCACCTTTCCAGTTTCCGGTTCTTTCGCATTAATTCCCGTTAGGCGTCCTTTTTTTAGCATGCATGTTTGCCTTCGCCAGCTGTCGAGCGCTTCTCCCATTTTCCCCCATTTAATGCCTCGTGTATGTAAAGTAATCACCCGTGTTTCCAGCTGTTGCCTTACCTTCTCTCACCGCCTTTTGATTTCCGATTCTTCCATATTAATAACGTCCTCTTCTTCGAATTTCACTCTTTCCCCTCTCAGTCGGTGTTCCTCTTTCTCCTTTATACTCGGTTGATCTCCTTCCGGTGCAAATCTTCACTTCCGACGAAAGTGCGTGCCTACCTTCGTCTTAAGCTTCTGTTGTGACATCGTTGGCTATCACGTTGCTCCTGCCTTCATATCTATCTCCAGGTATGTTCTTATTGTGTTCTTAGGAATTCCATTTTGTGATTTAGGGTTTTCGATATTCGAGTTGCTCTCTTTAATCTTCTCTATTTTGTTGATTTAAAGTTCTGTAAGGTGTTCTTGAACTTCTTTCCCATTGTCGACTTTGCTTCGGTTGAAGGTATGGCTCACATATCTTTCTCGCTTATTAATTTCTCTGTTGATATATTATTTCCATATTTGGGATTTTTCTGTAGTCGATTTGTGAATTTCTTTCCGTCTCTTAGGACTTGGTACTTATTTAAATGCTTCTCCTCTGCTAAGTTTCATGTAGTGGGTTTTTTTAAGGACCGATTTGATAACTTGCGCATTTCCATTAGAAAAGAAAATGTTTTGATTAACAAATATCTGGTTGTTTGTTCTTCTACTGTTTATCTCTGATATTGATTTTGTAAAATAGCGACCAAAAGTTTAGTTTTGCCCCCTATTCATTGATAATGTTAGCAACTGGTAGTGTATACACTACTCTAAAAGATGTTTCTACCGCGCTGTTAGGTTTTTCATTAAAAAACCGCCTACTTGATTTCCTTAAATCTATGTTAAAATATAAATTGGGCACACTTATAATCCTCAAGTTACTCTGTAAGTTTATGTGTGTTATTGGTATAGTATTAAAAATATACTTTGTTATTTTCCCTTTTGGTTAGTTTAATATACCCTCTTTTTAGTTTCCCGAAAACTTATGCTTTTCCTCCACAATGAATCGATATATTGGACTTTTTTGAAAATTCCTTGAGATCTACTTTATAGTTTCTATAAAATTAAAACCACAACTCAAATAGGTAATTATTCAGTAATGATCTTTGCATTACTATTGTTTGTCTTCGTATTATTGTTATGTTTTTTCAAAACTGAAGATATGTTGGTGGATTTTAATTGCATATTTAAATTACGTTAAGAAGTACATGGTTGGTTTGTTCCTGTGGTGGCTATTCATCCCGAACCTTATATATATATACATATATACATATATATACACGTATATATATATATATGTGTGTGTGTGTGTGTGTCAATGCCTTAGTTTTGTTCTAGGCTTTATATATAGGCATTACTATTGTTTGTCTTCATATCATTGTTGTGTTTTTTCAAAACTGAATATATGTTGGTGGATTTTAATTGCGTATTAAAATTACGTTAACAAGTACATGGTTGGTTTGTTCATGTGGTGGCTATTTATCCCGAACCTTATATATACATATATGTATATATACATGTGTGTATATATATGTCAATGCCTTAGTTTTGTTTTAGGATTTATAGATAGATTATGATTTCCTTTAATAGATATTGCATCCTTTGTTTATGTTTGATATTGATTTTGTGTAACAAGCAAAGATTTAGTTTCACCCCCTTCATTGACAATATTAGAAACTGGTAATGTATAAACTAATCTACAAGATGTTTCAAGTGTGCTGTGCTTTAGGTTTTTTCCAACTAACTAATTGCTTTCCATAAATCTACAAGATGGCAAATATTAATTCTTTTAATTATTGACATGGCTTTCGTAGTTCAAAAGTAAAAACATTATATATTTCATTGTTGCATTTATAGGAAAAAGTTATGTTCTTTTTTTGTCGCTTGAAAAAGTTATATCGCCTTTGAGGCATAATGCTTGCCGTTATTCGTTATTTCTTAGATATCGTCTTTAAGACGATAATGTTCCAAATTAGTACAAGTTTTTTTTAAAATTCAGCCGATGTGCATTCATTTTGAATCATACTACTAATTTGAATTTTGCACTCCGAATAAACAATAGATATTTTTTATTGTTAGAACATCTCATCATTATTGTTGATTTGTATTATGATGCAGATGGAATAAGAATGTAATTTTGAATTCAGATATCATCTTGATTTCCATCGGATTTCTATTGGATTTTCTACCATATATTTAGTTTATGTCGTTGATAGTCGATGGTCTCTTTTCCAGGTATAGCATTTACGTGGGTAAAAAGCTTCATCAGGTAATTTTACTATTAAATTGACAAATTTAATTTATATGTTTCTGTTTGATCCATTTTCTGCATTTTTGTTTATATTATTGATATTTCGACTTTATATCTTTACGAAGTAGCTTACCTTATCCTGCATATCTCCTATTAGTTTATGCAATCATAATTACATGAGAAATAACCTCTGTTTATAACATGGATATGAAGGCAACTTGAACGTGTGTAAAAAGGCTTCAACAGGTAATTTTACTATTAATTTAACAGATGTAATTTATTTATTTCTGTTTGATCTATTTTGCTGCATTTTGGTTTCTACTATTGACATTTGGACTTTATATCTTTAGGAATTACCTCACCTTGTCCTGCATATCTCATGTTAGTTTATGCAATCATAATTACATAAAAAATAACATCTGTTTTTAACATGGATATGAAGGCAACTTGCAAGTATAATCGATTTCGACGCAAAGAAATAATGAAAAGAAGGAAAAAAGAAACATTTGGTGGAATTGATATATTAGATCAAGGAAATTTACCTCTAAATAATAAAATAATTAGCCATGTAAGTAACGTCACAAATATGGCAACAAGAGATGTTTTTAGAAGTAATAGATGTCATCGTATGCATGCAATTAATGAAAAGAAGAGGAAGAGAAGTTCTTTGATTTCAGGTATGCCATATGTTGGTCAAAATTCTTACCGAAATTTTTCTACCACCACTAGAACATTCGAATGTTCGTCTAATATTGATTCTTCTGAGGATTTCCATCGAACTGATAATATTAGTTTAGATGTCAGTAATATGGCGGAATGTTCTTACCGTTCTCAAGCTGCATATATAGAAGGTTTGTCTTTAACAAACATTTAGTATTTTGTAAATTATGTAGACATTAATAGGAAAAAAATGCTGATTGTCTTTTTTTAATTTTGTAGTTTTGGATCTTGGTTCACCAGAATGCATATGTGCATATTGTGGTGCAATTTTTTGGAATGATGAATGTCTTAAAAAAACTAAATACAAGAACAATCTGATTTTCCCATTGTGTTGTAATAAAGGCAAGATTAGACTTAATAAGTTGCCTCCTACACCACTTTACCTTGATATTTTACTTGACAAAAATAAAGGAACTTCTTCTACACACTTTACAGAAAAGATACGAATTTACAACTCTTTGTTTGCCTTTACTTCTATGGGAGCAAAAATTGACCATCATATTAACAAATCTCGTGGACCTTATGTGTTTCGTGTATCTGGACAAAATTACCATCGTATTGGTTCGTTGCTACCAAAAACTGGTGAAATTCCAAAATTTGCACAATTATATATATTTGATACTGAAAATGAAATTTCAAATAGAATGAATGCATTGTCTAATGTCGAGGAAATATCTAATTTAAATGTTAATATTGTTATTGAATTAACTAAAATGTTGGATGAAATAAATTCAATAGTTAAGGTTTTTAGAATGATGAAAAATCGCATTGCTAATGGATTTAATGAATCAATGTACTTGAGAATAAGTGTTTCTAGAGGTGTTGATAAGTCACCTTACAGTTTACCAACTGTGTCAGAAATTGCCGGGTTGGTTGTAGGAGATTTTGGAAGCAGTGACAGAAATCGAGATATTATTATAGAAAATAAATGTGGGGAATTAAAAAGAATAAGTGACTTACACCCATCTTTCATGGCTATGCAGTACCCATTGTTATTCCCTTATGGTGAAGATGGTTTTAGTATTGGAATTAACTATTCGACTGAGGGTAGACATAGTAATATAAAAAGAAAATATGTTACTATGAGAGAATTTTATTCTTACCGATTGCAACAACGACTCAGTGATGGTAAAACTTTGATTAGAGGCGGTCGTTTGCTACAACAATATATTGTTGATGCTTACTGTTGCATCGAGGAAGATAGATTGTATTTTATAAGACAAAATCAAAAAGAATTGCGTTCTGAAATATATCAAGGTATAAGGGATGCTATAGATAAAGGAGATAATGAAGGAAGTTCAATTGGTAAACGAGTAATTTTACCTGCGAGTTTTACCGGTGGTCCTAGATATATGATGCAAAATTATCAAGATGCTATGGGAATATGTAGATTTTTTGGACATCCTAATCTATTTATAACATTTACTTGCAATGCAAAATGGAAAGAAATAAAAAATGCTTTAGAAATTATACCCGGACAGAAAGCTGAAGACCGACCAGATATAGTATGCAGAATTTTTAAGCTTAAACTAATTGATCTTATAAGACATATAAAGACACTAAAAGAATTTGAGAAAATAATTGCAGTGTTGTATACAATAGAATTTCAGAAGAGAGGGTTGCCTCATGCACATATTTTAATATGGCAACAAAAGGATTCATTTGATAATCAAATGACAATAGATGCTATTATAACAGCGGAAATCCCATGTAAAGAAATAGATCCTCAGTGTTATGATGTTGTGTCACAATTTATGATGCATGGTCCATGTGGAATTCAAAATTCTAAATCACCTTGCATGAAACAAGGAAAATGTGCAAAATTATATCCTAAGTTGTTTAACAGTGAAACATTTATAGATGAACATGGTTTTGCAACTTACCGGAGACGAAATAACAACAAAACAATCATAAAAAATGGAGTAATTCTGGATAATAGATTTGTGGTCCCTTACAATAGAAATTTAATTATAAGATATCAAGCTCACATTAACGTGGAATGGTGTAATCAATCCAGAGCTATTAAGTATTTGTTTAAATATATCAACAAAGGTCCAGATAGAATTCGGGTTGTATTAGAAAGCTATCCCAGAAGTAAAGATGCATCCATGAATATTGAAGAACCAATAGATGAAATAAAAGAGTACCTTGATTGTAGATATATATCTTCCTACGAGGCAATTTGGAGAATTTTTCAATTTCCAATCCAATTTCGTGATCCTGCCGTTGAGAGACTTATGATACATTTACCATTGGAAAACAATGTGACTTTTAGATGTGATGAACATTTACATGATGTCTTAGAAAAAGATAGCTCTAAAATTACAATGTTTACCTCTTGGATGAATACCAATATATGTTCAACGGAAGCAAGAAGATTAACTTATGCTGAATTCCCCAAATATTGGGTATGGAATAACAAGGAAAGAACATGGAAAAAAAGAAAACAAGGTAGATGTATAGGTAGAATTGTATACGTACATCCTAATTCCGGAGAATTATATTATATGCGGATGTTATTAAATATTGTTAAAGGTTGTAGGAATTTTGAGGAAATTAAAACTATTGATGGTGTTCCATTTGATACTTATCAAAATGCTTGCAATGCCCTTGGCCTCTTAGGTGACGACAAAGAATGGTATGGAGCTATAGAGGATGCTTCCCATTGGGCAACGACTAATGCAATGAGACATTTATTTGCAACATTATTAATACATTCTAAAGTTGGAGATCCGAATAAATTGTGGAATAATGTTTGGAATCTACTTTCAGAAGATTTTGCATATATATATATAGATAAATCTGAAAATTGTAATATAAATATCCCTGAAGACAAGTACAAGGTGTTTGCCTTAAATGAAATAGAAAAAATTTTGAATCGAAATTCCTATTCTCTTTCAAATTTCAATATAGTTATACCAATAACAAACAATACTGATTATACAACAAATAAGTTGATTCTTGAAGAAATTAGTTATAATATTGAGGAATTAAAGGATGAATTCTCTAGAAATATTGATTCTCTAAATTCTGAACAACTTGAAATCTATAATAGTATTATTAATTCTGTTGAGAAAAATAACGGTGGATTGTTCTTTGTTTATGGACATGGTGGTACTGGAAAAACCTTTTTATGGAAAATTATTATCTCGAGGTTACGTTCTGAAGGAAAAATAGTTCTTGCTGTAGCTTCTTCTGGTATAGCTTCATTATTATTGCCTGGAGGTAGGACAGCACATTCACGGTTTAAAATTCCACTTAATGTAGATGAGAATTCCACCTGTCAAATAAAAAAAGGCACAGATTTAGCTAAACTAATAGAAAAAACAAATCTTATTATCTGGGATGAAGCTCCTATGAATCATAGACATTGTTTTGAAGCACTGCATCGAAGTTTATCAGATATTACAATAACAAAAATTTCGAATGAAAATGAAATACCTTTTGGAGGCATCACCGTTGTATTAGGCGGTGATTTTAAACAGATACTACCCGTAGTTAGCAATGGTCGTAGGCAGGACATTGTAAATGCTGCTATTAATAGATCTAATTTGTGGAAACACTGCACTATTTTCAAGTTATCTAAAAATATGCGTTTGTTGAATGATAGATTTATTGATGAGACATCAAGATTACTGACAGTCAACTTTGAACAATGGCTTTTAGATATAGGAAGTGGAGTAATACCTACTATTAAGAAAGATGAAAATGAAGATGAACCAACATGGATAAAAATTCCTGAGGATTTATACATCGATTCTTGTGAAATAAACATGCATGATTTTTTCCTGAGTATATACGAAAGTTTTATAAGCAAGTTCGATAATGTTGAATATCTTAGTGAACGTTGCATAATTACACCCACAAATGTTGTGGTTGATGAAATTAATGATTATATGTTATCCTTAGTACCAACAGACGAAAAGCTTTATATGAGTTGTGACTCACTTGTGAAGAATTCCAATAGTCAGTATGAGGCAGATTTACTTTATCCTGTAGAGTTTCTTAACTCTTTGGTTTTTAATGGTGTACCTGATCATATTTTAAAGCTAAAAATTGGTGCACCAATAATGTTGTTACGAAATATTGATCAAAGTAATGGATTATGTAATGGTACAAGATTGTTAATAAATCAGTTAACATCTAAAATTATAGAAGCAACGATCATTAATGGTGATAACAAAGGGACAAAAGTCTATATTCCTAGAATTACTTTTGAAATAAAAGAAACTAAATGGCCATTTACATTACAACGAAAACAATTCCCCGTTAGAGTTTGTTATGCTATGACAATAAACAAAAGTCAAGGACAAACGTTAACGAGAGTTGGTTTGTATCTACCTGTGCCTGTTTTCTGCCATGGTCAACTTTATGTTGCTGTTTCTAGAGTCACATCAAGAAAAGGTTTACGAATTTATGTGCCCAATGATGATCCAAAATTCATTGGTTATACAAAAAATATTGTATACAATGAAGTGTTCGAGAATTTGCCGTAAGTTAGAAGGTTTGTTTATTACTTTATTACTGACATTCACATAAATTATCTGCATTTTATATAATGTCAACCTATTTTTGTAGTTATGTTTTAAAAAACTAAAATCTACTAAATAGGCTATTATTTTATATAGAACTCTTACTTTACATAATTTTACAAGAAATTTGAATTTCCAATACATTTAATGTATAATTGTCTGATTATTAATTCTTTTAATATTTCTTTGTTACTCCTACTGCAGGAACACGTATTATCATGGACTTCAAACATCTGTCTGATTTGCATCTATCAAGAGGAACATTTAAGATTAGAGTGCGTGTGATCCGACTTTGGCATTCGACCAACCCCAACATGAATGATGAAGTCATGAGTGTAGATTTTATCATCATTGATGACATGGTATTCTTCATTTTACTCGATCTTTATAGAAAATTTATTATACATAATTTGTTATCTTACGTCAAGCAAAAGATTTTGTTATATCAATTGTTGTTAAACATACTGCCTACAGTGATAACCGTTTAGATCTGACATAAATATTGCATCTAATTTGTTCTTTCTTTATTTATTTGCTGAAGATTTTTAACATAATACTCATTCTTTATAGAAAATTTATTGTTCTTAATTTGCTATCCACATCAATTAGAAGATTTTGTTATATGAATTTCTCTCTAACATTTTGCCTACGGTGCTAACCATTTAGATCTGACATAAATATTGTGTTTAATGTGTTTTTGCTTCGTTTATTTATTGCAGATTTTTTTACTCTTCTTCTGTTGCTAACTGTTAGTGTCGCTAATTCTTCTACTCTAGGATAACACAATGCAGGCAACAATACGGAGCCAAGATGCGGATTATTTTAAAGGACAATTACATGAAGGGAATATTTACATTTTCACAGGTTTTGTTGTTTGCCCAAACAGACAAAGCTTTCGAGTTGTTCCAAGCAATTTAATGATTAGATTTACAAGGTCAACATCTATAGTGCACATTTCACAAGATATCGAATCATTGCCACGACATAAGTTCCATTTTGTAGAATTTAACGAAATTCCAACAAGGATCAATAAGGACCTGGACTTAACCGGTATGCGAATAATTTTCTTTAATATTTAATTTCTTCATTCCTTTTAATATCTCTGACTCCTTAAATTTTATAAGATGTGGTGGGACACATATTATCTGTCAGTAGGCTTGGCAACACATATGTGAAAAACACATTGACTAGGAAAAAAAATATAGAAATACAAGATCTCAGGTTAGTTTTTACCAACATTTTTAAATAAAATTTCATAACTTCTACTTTGTGGTCGTAAGTTCGAATAGTATTCTTCCTAATACACTTTTCTTTTCTCATTTATATAGTGATAATAAATTACTGGTCACATTGTGGGGAAAGATTGCAGATGCCTTTCCGGAAAACGTGTACCCGCGCTTCGCGGCGAGATCAGCAGCAATGGTGAAAGTTATTATGCGGAAATATAATGTAAATTTGAAAGTTATTTATATAAAGTTGATCAAACAAAATATAAAGTATATAAAACACGTTAGTGCATTATAATAAAATTGTGCTTGCATATATGAAATGCAACTTTTTTTGGAATAAAGAGTTTTCCTGAAATAAACTATAGTATATAATTAAATAATGTGTTTACACAATATATATTGAAATTATGACGTAATTTTGCATGTAACAGAATAAAAATTTTGAATATATATTTTTAATAATGCTATATTTATCTTCACTTGTATTAACACAGTCTAAAAAACAATATCAATCAAGAAAATATGAACACGTAGATTGTATGTTAAATAAGGTATAAACATGAAAACATGCTTGAAGTCGGATATTTATCTATATCACTCTTTGGTGTAGTATCAAAGTGATTATTAAAGTAATGAATTGAAAGGATTTTTTCTAAAAGAAACATTTAGTAGCCATACCACATTGAAGAAAAAATACTCAATTTACATGCAACATGGATGGCTTGGATATTTAGTTCCTCAAGAGACTTCATAAGCACATGGAGATAGAGGGAAAGAGAGACAGAAAAGGAGGGATTTTGAAACAAACAAATAGAGATTTTGTGGAACAACAGAATAAGACAGTAGGTTCATACATGAAGTTCAATATTTAAACTTACAAAACAAAAGGAAACATATGAAGATACATAATTGTTCTAGATTAAAGCTAATAAAACAAAAGGAGACAACAACAACGATGCAGTTAAAATTTAATGAATCTGCGAGTTTTTATCACGTAGTCATGTATACTTTGAAGTAAAGTGAAGAAATAAAGGTGTATCATCATCTCAATATCAGAAACAATAAAATTCCAAATTTCATAATTAAACTAAATGACCTTATAGGTCATATAAAGAAAGTAAAGGAATTTCAAAAAATAATAGCAATCTTATATACGATAGAATTTCAAAAAAGGGAATTACCTCATGCACATATTCTACTCTGGCAAAAAAAAGATTTTTTAGATAATCAAATGACAATAGATTCTATTATAACAGCAGAGATACCATGTAAAGACAATGATCCAAAGTGTTATGATGTTGTGTCGCAATTTATGATGCATGGTCCATGTGGTATTCAAAATCCGAAATCACCTTGCATGAAAAAAGGGAAATGTTCAAAGTTGTTCCCTAAAAAGTTCAATAATGAGACATTTATAGATGAGCATGGGTTTGCAACTTATAGGAGAAGAGATGACAAGAAAATGATAATTAAAAATGGATTGATTCTTGATAATAGATTTGTTGTTCCTTATAATAGAAATTTAGTCGTAAGATATCAAGCACACATTAATGTGGAATGGTGCAATCAATCAAGAGCTATTAAATACTTATTTAAATATATTAACAAAGGTCCAGATAGACTTTGAGTTGTATTAGAAAATTGTCCCACAAATAAGGATACATCTGTCTCTACTGAAGAACATATAGATGAAATAAAAAATTACCTAGATTGTAGGTATATATCTTCTTATGAGGCAATTTGGAGAATTTTTCAGTTTCCTATACAACTTCGAGATCCTGCTGTTGAGAGACTTGTGATACATTTACCTTTAGAAAATAATGTTACTTTTAAGAGCGATGAGCATTTACATGACATTTTAAATAAGGATAGTTCTAAAAATACGATGTTTACATCATGGATGGATACAAATATATGTTCAATAGAAGCAAGGACAATAACTTATGCTGAATTTCCTAGATATTGGGTTTGGAATACGAAAGAAAGGATATGGAAAAGAAGAAAACAAGGTAGATGTGTAGGTAGAATTGTATATGTACATCCTAATTCAGGGGAATTGTATTATATGCGTATGCTTTTAAATATTGTGAAAGGTTGTAGGAATTTTGATGAAATTAAAACAATAAATGGTGTTTTGTATGATACTTACCAAGAAGCATGCAATGCACTTGGTCTATTGGGTGACGATAAAGAATGGTATGAAGCTATAGAAGATGCTTCCCAATGGGCAACAACTGATTCAATGAGACATTTGTTTGCAACATTACTAATCCATTCAAAAATAGGTGATCCAAATAAATTATGGAGTAATGTTTGGAATCTACTTTCGGAAGATTATGGATATATGCAGAGAAATGAACATCTATCTTCAAATATAAATGTTTCTGAAGATAAATTAAAGTTTTTTGCCTTAAATGAGATAGAAAAAATCTTAAATCGAAATTCTTATAGTCTTTCGGATTTCAACATAATTTTAAATTCAATAGAGAATACTAATTACTCAACAACAAATAAGTTAATTCTTGAGGAAATTAATTACGATATTGCAGAACTGAAAATTGAATTTTCTAGAAATATTAATTCTCTTAATGCTGAACAATCCAAAATATATAATAGTATTGTTGACTCTGTTGAGAAAAATTGTGGCGGATTATTTTTTGTTTACGGACATGGTGGTACTGGGAAAACCTTCTTATGGAAAACCATCATCTCAAGTTTACGTGCTAAGGGTAAAATAGTCCTCGCCGTTGCGTCATCTGGTATAGCTTCAATGTTATTACCTGGAGGTAGGACAGCACATTCACGTTTCAAAATTCCACTCAATTTAGATGAGAATTCCACCTGTCAAATAAAGAAAGGAACTGATTTAGCTAAATTAATTGAAAAAACAAAACTTATTATTTGGGATGAAGCACCAATGAATCATAGATATTGTTTTGAAGCGTTACATCGAACTCTATCAGACATATTAACAACAAAATTACCTAATGAAAACAGTACACTTTTTGGGGGTATTACTATTGTATTAGGTGGAGATTTCAAACAAATATTGCCTGTGATTAATAATGGACATAGAGAAGATATTGTAAATGCTACTATTAATAGATCAACCCTATGGAAACATTGTAAAGTTTTCGAATTATCTAAAAATATGCGTTTATTAAAAGAAACATTTGTAGATGAAGCATCGAGATTGCTAACAGTTGATTTCGAACAATGGCTTCTAGATATAGGTAGTGGAACAGTTCCCGCAATTAAGAAAGATGATTATGAGGATGAAGCAACATGGATAAAAATACCAGATGATTTGGTTGTTGATTATTCCACAGTATCTGTACATGATTTTTTCTTGGATATATATAAAAATTTTAACAATAAATTTGATGATATTAATTATCTCCGAGAACGATGTATAATAACACCTACAAATGCTGTAGTCAATGACATTAATGATTACATGTTATCCTTGATACCTACCGATGAGATGGTATATATGAGTTGTGATACACTTAGTCAGAATTCAAATATTCAGTATGATGTAGAATTGCTTTATCCCACTGAATTTCTAAATTCGTTGGTTTTCAATGGAGTACCGGATCATATATTAAAATTGAAAATTGGTACACCAATAATGTTATTACGAAATATTGATCAAAGTATTGGGTTATGCAATGGCACAAGATTGTTAATAAATCAATTAACATCTAAAATTATAGAAGCAATGATCATTAGTGGTGATAACAAAGGAACAAAAGTGTATATTCCTAGAATTACATTTGAAGTTAAAGAAACTAGATGGCCATTTATATTACATCGTAAGCAATTTCCAGTGAGAGTTTGTTATGCTATGACGATAAATAAAAGCCAGGGACAAACCTTAAAAAAAGTTGGTTTGTACTTACCTGTTCCTGTCTTTTCCCATGGTCAACTTTATGTTGCTCTTTCTAGAGTTACATCACGAAAAGGTTTAAGAGTTTATATAATTAATAATGATCCAACATTCAATGGCTACACAAAAAATGTCGTATACAAAGAAGTTTTCAACAACCTACCTTAATGTTAAAGATTTGTTTGTTTGTTCTTTGATACTAGACACATGATTTATTTCGATTTGTTATGAATAATTTTCCTATTACATTTGGAGAAAATATGATCTGCTTATTGGTTTCATAAAATATTTCTATAATTTTTACTTTATAGGGATTTGAGATGTTAATTTCTCAATTACAGTTCTGACTATCATGTTTGTATGATTGCAGGATCATAAATCATAATGGACTGCACACGTCTATCTGATTTGAAGCTATCAAAGGGAAGCTACAGGATTAAAGTACGGCTAATACGGCTTTGGCATTCGAGTAATCCTAATATGGGTGACGAAGTTATGAGTCTTGATTTTGTCGTTGTTGATGAAATGGTAAGTTCCTTTAGAATACCTACTTTATATGTAAATTGTTGTCCATATTAAAACTAACTGAAATATCAATTATATAGTAACATATATTTACAGAATATGAAATCAGGATTAGCAAATGTCTGATACACATATTTGGTTAATTGAATTAACTATGTGACTTTTATCCTAAAAACGATACTTTCACAAATTTCTGATTTCTACAGGGAGGTACAGTCCAGGGTACAATTAGAAAACAGGATATCCTTCATTTTAAAGAACAATTACATGAAGGGAGAATCTATATTTTCTCGGGCTTTATTGTTTGCCCAGGAAGACAAAGCTTTAGGGTTGTTCCTCACATTATAATGATCAGATTTACGAGAACAACTTCTGTAATGCATATTTCAGAAGATCTGGGGACCTTACCACGATATAAATTTAATTTTATCGACTTTCCAGAAATTTCATCAAGGATATACAAGGACTTGGACTTAACTGGTATATGATTTACCTAATGTATTTTTTTTAAAATTATTTCTAACTCTGTATGTTTTCAAAGATGTTGTTGGGCATATACTATCTGTTAGTCGTCTTGGCAATACTTATGTGCGGAACACCTTGACCAAAAAGAAAAACATAGAGATACAGAACCTCAGGTAATTTTCTTTCTTTATATATATATATTAAAAGAATGTTTTGTTTAAATACTAATTCATATGAGTTAGCTCCATCTTATTCATTTTATAGAAAATTATGTTTTGTATATGCAGTGAGAACAAAATGTTGGTCACATTGTGGGGAAAGATTGCAGATGCTTTTCCTGAAAATCTTGTATTAAGTAAATCGAAGCCTGCCATTGTTGTCTTCTCTGGGATGACTGTTAGAACTTTCATGGGTATAATTTCATTTGCTTTCCTTTTACTTTAGATTTAAATCAAGCTACCAATAGTTTATAAAGAATATTTTTCAATACTTGCAGGTCAAACCTGCCTTTGTTCTTCATCGGCAACAACATTTTACATCGACTTAGAAATTCCAGAAGTTCAAACATTTAGAGAGAGGTAAATATTTTCTATGCAGCCTTTTATTGTATAGTAATATTTTTTCAAATATCATCTCTACCTGAACTTATGCAACTGGTGAATGTTTTATATTTATCCTTCTATTACATGATAATAAAAATTTACAGCGTATATCAAACTACATTTCAATAACTGATTGTATGTTTAATAAAATATTTTAATAGGATTGACCCACTTGAAGTCACGACATTAATGTCTAGCGACCGTTTCACCACATTGAGTCCCGCAGAAGAATTAGCTGACAATAAAATAACCATTGAGGATTTAGAGAATTTAGATCCGGATTTGTACCAGGTAATTTGCAAACAATTATTTCTACCATAAAAAGTTAATTTACAGACCATTCAGTTAGAATGTTATATAAAACTAAATGTTTCAGTATGCTAATTAAAATTTTTTTTTAGAATAAGAGATTCACTTGTACAGCTAGAATCGTAGATATTGATACCTCGGATGGGTGGTGGTATAACTCATGCAATCAGTGTAAAGCTGCATTGAAAGAGTTTGAAAGCAAATTTTGGTGTGATAGATGCTGTGTTGTTGAAGAATTTCCCTTGCCATGGTAAATTTTATAGCTTCAGACATGCCATCTACTCATTAATATACATATTTATATATGCCCTAACAATATTGTATTTATCAGGTATAAACTGACCATTATTGTCCAAGACGAAACAAGCTATGCATCATTTATAATGTTTGGGAGCTTGGTAGCGGATCTTATCGGAGTGTCTTGCTTAAATCTAACTTCAAATCAAAAGCATGATAGATTTAACCTTCCGGCAATATTTCGAGGATTGATTGGGCGCACGTTTAACTTCAGGATAATTTTGGGATTCCGTGACAGCAGGAAAAAAGTACAAGCTAAGATAGTTAAAATCATTCCTGATTCAATATCAACCGATCAACTCTCACACGGTATGTTGTTACAATATTTATAATGCAAATGCTTGGAAAACCTAATGGTGTGATTTTAACAAAAAAACTAGGGGTTCCTTGTGGTGATTCGTCATCTCAAGTAGTATCAAATATATCTGCAGTTGAGAAAGATACATCAAACATTCCACAATATAGGTCACTCAGTTCTAACTCTCTATCTTAATTTAAATCATGGAGTACAATTTTTTCCTTTAATAAATACATGTCTCCTTGGTACATCTACAATTTATCCTCGCTCAATCTCATTAGGAATCCCAAATCTTATGAGAAAAGGAAGAGGATTGTTGAAATTCCATCAGATGATACAGAACAAAGAGGAGAGAAGTTGTCTCGCAAAATGTAATTTCTTATTTCAATTGATGAAAATTTATCTTATTGGAATCCACATAAAAATAACCTATTGCAAATCTTATTCTTTCAGGTAGTCTACGTCGTCTACAACATGCTAATGTTGTTGTACAGCTAAACTAGCCCTCCGTCTTTTTATACATATTTTCTGTTTGTTTTTTTTGTAAAAAAAACCCTCTAATCCTTACGGGAAAACACGTTTGCTGTCTGTAATTATTTTTTTGTTCACGTGAATGTGTAAGTTACAATAGACTCTCTAAACTACTGTCTTTCTTTATTAGTTGGCCTTAACTTCAAGTTTAAATCTGCTAAAATAATGTCTGACAAATTTTAATGCATGTTTGTGAGGTTATATAATATAATTAGCTACTTCAGATATTCGATTTTTCTTTACGATTGCCTCAAATACCGTTAATATCTGTAGTATACAGGGTTTGTTTCACTTCCCTTCGGATTCCTCTTATTTTTAAACAAATTTCTTTGAGACACTTTCGTTAGTTTCTGTTGTGTTGTTCAAACGTCGACTCCATTACTCTGAAGGTATGAAGAATATTTTTCGTATTATTGTTTATATTTTCCCTCTGTATCAATATACTTTTAGTTTTTTTCCTCTTTTCATCTTTTTATCAACAACTCTTTATTCTTTGTTGAAATAAGAAACTTTGCTATAATTTCATTACTGAGTTACTATTTTTCAGTTGTACTATATTTAATTCTGTTGTTACAGTTCTTTAAATTTATAATAACTGTATTATTTTTTAATAAACGATTGTTGCATTTCACAGCAAACAAGCTTCCCATGAAATGGAAAAAATTAAATACTTAAAATGTTAAGTTAAGCAGCCTAGGTCATTAGGGTCTTCGACTTTATTTAATCTAATTTCCTGAATTTGTAATTTTCGTATTACTTTGTAAGAGCCAATGACTACAATCCCTAACAATCAGATTTTTCCTCTAAAGGAAAAAAAAATTAAATTCCTGAGATGTCAGGGTAACTTAGGACATCTTAGAGGGAACCAGACTGCAAATTTATTTTATACATATTACAGCAGTCTAGGAAGCCTTTTAAGGGACCAAGTTGCAGACTTTTGAGTATATCATTATGTACTCAAATTCACTCTTTTTTTATAAGCATATACTGAATATATCTTTCTCTATGTACATTTCGATTTTCTTGCTAATTCCTTTGTTCCTGTAGTTTAGTTGCTCTTTAGTAAACATACGATCTTAAACAATTTACCTATAAATAATTTACCTTATCTAATTTCCTCAATTTGCAATTCATGCTTTACTTTATAAGAGGCAATGACTATAATCCATGACAATCAGTTTTTTCCCGAAAGGAAAAAAATGAAATACTTGAGATGTTACGGTAACTTAGGACATCTTAAAGGGAACCAGATTGCATATTTATTTTATGCATATTACAGCAATCTAGGAAGCCTTTTAAGGGACCAAGTTGCAAACTTTCGAGTATATCGTTATGTACTCAAGTACACAGTTTGTCTATATGAGCCTATACTGAATATATCTTTACATACACAATAGTTATTCATATCCAATCTGTTGTATTTATCTTTTAAATTTTTATATATGCAGTTACAAATTACATTTATCTATGGTATCTATCATGCGTTAGTTTTTTTACTTCGTATTATTTTAAATTGTGCGAATATTTATTACCTACATTGCATGTTGTTTTATGATCAACAATCTTTTTAAATTAATTACTTCCTCTCTTGTGATTGAAATTTATGTCTGCTTTCAAGCAATGTCCTACTATTCAACTTTGTACCGGTTTGTTTGTCAACTTTATTGCTGTTACCGTTAGCAAATATGTTGTTTTCTACTTGCAAATTCAATGGTTATAGAGTAATCTACATGCAATACCTGGTTTTTTACATACATAATAATATAGTATTGAATTCTTGCCTTATAACCTATATATAGCATTAGTAAGGAAATTATCAGATTGCCAATCGCTAAAAATAGGGTTTCATACTGATTTCATCTGTTTGATCTGGGTTTTCCATTTATTCATTCAGATGTTTCTCCATCATTGTTACTAAATGTTATGTTTGTATCGACAAATTCAACAGGTATAGACAAATTTACATATAGCTCTTGCTTTCTTTACATACAAAATAATATAGGATTGATTTCCTTCCTTGCAACCTACAAATAACATACACCTTTTATAAGTACAATAATGTTAATTAACTTTACTTTGTACTGTTTACTTTTACATTCCAGTTCAATAGTCTCCTCTTCGTATTTCGTATACTCAAGACGTGATGTTTTCCTTCAACAACAGTAGATTCATATAGTTTCACAGTGCCTACTTTTCTATCAATTTCATATTTTACTTTATACTGTTTACTTTTCTATTAATTTTACTTTTGCCATAATAATGCTTTCTATAGTATGTTGTTGTTTTTATATAGCAAATCCTCATATTACATTACAGATGTTGTTCATAACGAGAAAGATAAATAACGATTAATCTGAAAATTTATAGGATTAGATTCACTGGGCTAAACGCACTTTCGAATATATCCTTATGAATTGATATTTATATTTTCTTTATATGAGGCTTTATTTTAATCTATATATGTGAGTTCTCTTTTAATATGGGAGTATAGAGTAATCCACATCCAATATCTGGTTTTTTACATACATAATAATATAATATTACATTCTTTCCTTATAACCTATAGATAGCGTTGGTAACGAAATTTCCAGATTGCCAATTGCTAAGAAAAGGGTCTTATATTGATTTCATCTGTTTGATATGGCTTTTCCATTTATTGATTGAGATGTTTCTCCATCATTGTTACGAAATGTAATGTTTGTATCGACAAATTCAACAGGTATAGAGAAATTTACATACAGTTCTAAGTTTCTTTACACACATAATAATATAGGACTGATTTCCTTCCTTACAACCTACAAATAACATCAACCTTCTACAGGTACAATAATGTTAATTAATTTTACTTTCTACTGTTTACTTTTACATTCCAGTTCAATAGTCTTCTCTTCGTATTTCGTAGAGGCTCATATACACGATATGCAGACTAAATAATCACACAAAACCCGAGGGTTGCCACGCAAAATTGTCATCCCCTCACGCGTACATGCACGTGTAGAAACGTGGAATGAACTAAAAAGATAATAAAATATATGCAAGGATTCATGTACAAATATTACAAGTTTTTTTTACAACGTAAATGAAAATTTAATTACTAAATAATAAATAAAAAAGGTAGACGAGGTGCGGTGTAATTTTCCACTTCTGCACCCTAGTGGATGGTAGAGATGCCTTCACTTAACCACATGGTATGTCCCGAGCGCACAATGTTGGTTCGTAAAGAGCAGCTGAGATTAGACATCAACCATGAGATCTTGATGGCAGAGCGTGACTTGATGCAATGAGAACTACAACTAGTGTAGGGGCTTCATTGGATGGCTCTAGGGGGCCTGGAAAAACAGGGATGAACTAGTGCTTTGGGCTACTTCGATTGACCAAATCTCGTGATGCCCACAACATGGAAGGCTCATGGACAACTCAAAATGGAACCACGGCTCTTTCGCTTCTATTGTTGTCATCAAAATGATCCAGGACCCATCGATGGCTCCTAGTGTCGCGTGGAGCTCAGATGACCTGGGATGCCTTTAAATGCTAACAAATAGCCTCGAGCAATTTTGAACACTCCTAAGACTTGTAGGGTTAGCTTAGGTGAATAAAAATGATGGTCCGAGGGGGTTTTAGGGGTAAAATGAGTGAGGATGTGTCAGGGTGGTTCTCTTCGATGAGCGACGAAGGAGGAGAACTTGATCGCCTGATTTGTGCGATATCAGGTGGTATGAAGATGTTGGATATGTAGAAGCATAAGGTGAAGGAGATAGGGTGGTCAATGAAGTGTCACGATGTCCGGGACATGCTGAAGGAGGTCGGAGCCTAGAGCTCCGACGAAATTTGATTTTTGGTCTTTTGAGGTAGAAAAAATAATACTAAATGAAATAAAAACAAACCTAACCTACTTTAATTCCTAAGAATAAAAAAGACAAGAAAGACATGAGCTCATTGTCCTAGATCAACTAAGAGTAGAACTGCCTGGAGCTTCAACTCATGCGAAGGTGAATCGCGCTCCTCTTCCTCCTTCTCTGCTTCTGATATCCAAGAGATACTCCCACTATCATTAGTGATGCTTGATGAATACCCATTCATCACTCTTTATTCTATTATTTTAGCTACAAAAACCTTTGCAAATACATGTAGATATGTGTAAATACAAATAATTACCAGAAGCATGCATTGTGTAAAAACCTATAATTAGCATGTTTTTGTGCACAAAATAAAAGAATAAAGAGCAAAAAGAAAAAGAGGGAAATATTTAGAATAAATATTGAGCAACCTAACCCAAGGGAGGGCTCAGC
This sequence comes from Ottelia alismoides, assembly GCA_037367405.1. Taxonomy (NCBI): domain Eukaryota; kingdom Viridiplantae; phylum Streptophyta; class Magnoliopsida; order Alismatales; family Hydrocharitaceae; genus Ottelia; species Ottelia alismoides. Next base: position 15,897 of record JAZKJV010000473.1, on the reverse strand, counting down.
ATGGGCCTGACCGCATAAAAGCCAAAGTAGAGGGAGATAGGGCTCACATGTATATACTCTTGTAAATAAAACTATATATTTTCCTCACCCAAAAATATGTTGTAAATATCCTTGTCTATATTGTGTATATTTAAAAAGCTATTAAAAACAAAATAAAAAGATAAAAATCAAAAAGTCAAAAATACCTTCACCAGGTGTATAGACCACCACACCTTTGTATTTATTTAACCTTGTAAATAAATTCATTTATTTTCTAAAACTTTTTGTAAATATTCTTTGTTACATGTTGTAAATAAAATAAATAACAAGAAACAAAACAAAAATCAAATAAAAATCACAAAATGAAAAATACAAAAATTCATTGTATAAATACCATGTATATAAATGTATTCATTTATTTATTTCACCCTTGTATATATGTGATAAAAATAAAATAAAAATATTCTTTTATTCCATATTTTATCTTGTAAATAAATAAAATACAAAATAAGCATAAAAACACAAAAAATAACAAATAAAAAAATCAAAAATAAAAATCCATACAGTGTACATATACCTATATATAGAGCTAACCTATTTTTATTCCCAAAAATTAATTAAAAATCACCAAAAAATAGAAAAAAATAAAAGAAAAATATTTCATGTTTTAAGTTTTCTCTAATTCAGCCTATTTCTACCCTAAAAAAATAAAACAAAAATTAACAACACGTGGCAGAGTCTGGTTGGTCCACGGGGGAATGTTGACCCCGGTCAACTCCCCCGCGACCCCTTTCCTATTCTGGACCATGCGCGCCGCGCCTCCTTCGCCGATTTATGCACGCGCATCCAGGCTGTCTTCCACTCACCCCCCGCGCCCAAATTCTTCGCCGCACATCCCTCTCCCTCGCCGGATCTTCAGCCATCAAATCTACACCTTCCTTTGCTGTCCTCACGCAACCCTAATCGCCCGGTCACACTATATATCCTTCACCTCCGCCGCCTTCGCGCGCCATCTTTGGCCCTTCTCTTCCTTCCCCGTGACCTCCATTGGCTCCGCCTGAGTGACAGCGAGCGTTAGCCCGTGTTGCAGTGAGGCGAGGGAGCGAAACCATCGATCCGGCGTAACCTCGCCGTACTTGCTCCGCCGCCGGCGTTGAGCACCGAGCTTCAGGCCTTGACGCCCTTCGAAGCTACGACCAGGAGATAGCCCATCTCCACCACAGTCTCCAGCATCCATCAGGTAGCCGTAGTTTCCTTTAGTTTAGAGCAATTTTCAATTACGCCCAAATCCCATCTCCGACGCACTTCTTCGATTCCGATCACTCCGCTTATCATCTCGACCTTCCGACTATTCCATCACCTTCACCGTGTCCCCACGCACCTTCTTCACCCATTCGCACAACCCAGATCGCACAGGATCTGGGAGTCGAGCTCCACCGCCGTCGCTTCGCCGGAGCTCTTCCGCCACGCCGCACCTCCCACCTTCACCCCGCCTTCTTGGGTCGAGGCATTTTGCCCTCGACCCGCGAAGCTTCTTGCCTACTTTGCAGGTCGAAACGAGGGCGTCTGAGGCCCTTCGCCATTCAGCCAGGAGCTTCGAGCCGCCAGGTCTCGCCGGAGCCCCTCAGGGCTCGGTTGAGCTCTTGGCCACCACCAGCAGCTGCGGGATCGTTCAGCGGAGCTTCTCCGACCTTCAGGCGCAGCTGAGGAGGGCGGATACACCTTCACGAGGCCGGCGAAGTTCGCCGGCCACCAGTTCTTCGAGGACCCTCCAGAGCCGTCCGATGCACCCTCTGCTCCAGATCTGATCGTGACCGTTCATCTGTGGAGGAGCAGCGACCGTTGATCCATTTGAGGATCGCATCTGGACCATCGATAGCAGAGGAGAGAGGTGCCAGCGTTTCATACGTCCGATCATACACGTGGACCTCTCCCCACCGTTGATCAGAGCCGAAGAGGAGAAGAGAGAAGAGGCGCCGCCATCCAGACCGTTCGATCAACCACGTGGCGCCTATCCGACCGTCGGCTATTAATAAAGGGGTAAATATCATAGGGCCCCCTCTGTTTGTCGTATTTCATTTTAGTCCTGTAATTTTTAATTCACGTTGTTTATTTTGTGGGTTATTTGCATTAAGGACCTCGGACTTAATCTTATTTGCGATTATACCCCTGCCAGTAGAGAACCACGTGCCTTGGCACGTGTTTTGTTGGGTTATTTGCATAGAACCCCTTGTAGTTCTGGATGTTATTCAATGAATAAAATGTTTTGTGAAATTGCATTTATACCCCTGTGAGCATTGATTTTGAACATGTGCGAATTATTTTTGGGTAAATTGCATATAAGCCCCTGGACTTTTGATACGAGTTATCAATAAGTCCTTGGAACTTATTTTTATTACATTTAGGTCCCTGTGTGCCCCAGGCACGTGCTTGGCACGTGACTTCTTGGGTATTTTGCACCAGGACCCCAGAACTTTTGGGTATTTGCACATAGGTCCCTGTGCACAGTGCCCCACCTTTCTTTTTGAATAAAATATCAAACGACCTCCAAATCCAATGAAATTTTGACACATGGCTCCTGCCATGGTGTAGGAATTTCTATGATTTTTGGGGACATTTTGGATTTCATTTATTATTTTTAAAAATTCAAAAACCCATATTTTCGCCACTGTTTGACTTTAAAAATACCAAAAAAAATATAAAAACTTCACCAAAAATTCTAAAAAATTAGGCTACTGTTTCTTGCTTGTTGTTTGATTTTCTAGCCAATTTTGGCTACTTTTCATCACCTAAAAACCTTAAAAATTGAAAAACCCCTAAAAACCCATAAAAATTGTAATAAATAAATTAAAAATCCAAAAATAATAATTAGGGTGCCTAAATTTTCCTCATTCTTCATAGATTACAGGAAAATTACCTCCAAGGTTGATTGAAACTCTTAAATATTTTATTTTTGAGTTTCTAACCTTGCTGGACAGTACCTTGGTGTTTTCGCATTGTTTGATTTTTAATTAATAATTTACCCATTAGAAAATTTCCAAAAATTCACCAAAAACAGTAAAAAACTTGAAAAACATAAAAACCATTTTTCCTTAATTTTTACATCATTTTTGGTGTGTGTAATATATTGTTGAAGTTGCCTTGTATTTACATTCTTTCATTTTCTCATTGTTTAAAAATCATAAAAAATTTCAAAAACCATTAAAAAACCACAAAAATTTGTTCTCTGTGTTTTAGTTCAATTTGACTACATCGTAGGCTATTTTAGCCAATCTGTGCTCCTTGTGTTCGACCCTGGGAGCTATACCAGGTTAATCCTATAGCAGGACCACGTCTCTGTATTTCATTGATTTTATTTTTATCTGTGGTTCAATTTTCTTGATTGACACGTGCTTAGTGACTGAGGTCGCAACGACCTTATTTTTATACCTTTACCTCAGTTGCTTGTGTGATTTCCGTGCGATCAGAATGGCGCCGTTGCCGGGGAGCACGGCTTTGTAGTCAGTTTTCATTCTTCTATTTTTGTCTCTCTACACTATTATTGTTTTCTGACCATCTCTCTTTGATTTTTGTGCGAGGTACTGCTTGGACTACTTGGAGCTTACTATTTAGAGGACCCGCGTAGGAGAAAGAGAGAGAAGAAGAAATTTTCTATTTAGAGAGAGAGAGAGAACAATTTTTTGTAATAATTTAGGACTTGAACACTTGTGGACTCTTGTAACTTTGCGGGTCTGTTTCGCCGAGCACCGGTGTGCTCGGGGGACCCATTCGGATTTTCGCGGCTTTTATCGTGGTTTTGATAGCTAGCTGCCTTTTCCGGTGTTTACGCGGTTTTCTCGAGCCCCTAGATTTAGGAATTTCTGTTGATTGTGACGTAGATATTTAAGGCCCAACACTTAATAGAATATCTGTTCCTATAGAACGTAATGGGACCTTGATAAAATTCACTGAAAAAGTTAGTTTAATTGGATTTGAGACCACGTGCCGTGAGGAGTCACATACAGCGCTGGCAGGACCCGTTGTGGCGGGCACCGAGTGACTCCCAAGATCGGACTCCGGACTCGATTCCGTTGGCTAACTACTGTTCTTCACGATCAATAGAAGTTGCTCATCTAGGACTCGGTTTTTCCTCGTTGCATCATTTAGGTAGTTTAATTCTGTATTTAATTTCTGCGCGGATCACTTGCATGTAGAGTGCTGGAGACAAGGTACGCATTTCTTTCTCTGCATGCATCATTGATTTTCTCGCGCATCGGCTTTTTCGTCTTCTCCCCCTGTGTTTGGATTAATCATCAGGAGAATCGGAAAAACCGTTAGGCCGCTTGTATGTATTTTTGAAAAAAATTAAAAAGAAAAACAATAAAAATTGGGACTGGATAATACGATTGACCCTAAAAGACACTCACATTAAAAATTTATCTTGGGGAGAGCAACCCCCTCATTGTTTGGTTTGATTGTGCGAGAGAGTGGCCCGAACACTAGGTAAAGCCCTCCGGTGCTGATCTCGACTGATTACCGACTCTTCTGTGCGGGACAGTCGGTTGAGAGAGTATCGGGTATCCCAGCAGGTCACGTAATCGCTCTGATATCTTGTGTGTTCACCAAATAAAAATTAACAAGATAAATTGACCGAGCTTTCACGGTCTTCAGATTGTGTTGAGTTGGTGAACAAGGGGTTTGCTTTGCAATCATATTTTCTCCAGATCTCATCCGCCAAACTCGCCAAGATCAAGATGATGGGTAGACGATCTCTTAGGCAGCCTCTGGCTGCACCGCTTTCAGGCACGTCTACTCCATCATCTAGGTTGGTCCGTGAGAGTCGAGACCCGCTCTCCGGTCCCGAGTTCGATTCCACCCTGTTCCCCCTCGACCCCCTTTCTTTTCCTACTGAGAGACATGAGCCCGAGGAAAGACGAATTGATTTAACAGAACCTGAGTTGGGCTCATCTGATTTTGCAGACGTCACTATGGCTGGAGCCGGCAGTTCAGACGATCGCCAGCCCGAACATTTTGTCTTAGACCAGGGAGCGATCAACTCCACCCTGATCGCGTCATTAGAGACAGTTCAGCAGCAGTTATGCGATCAGGGGGCTTTCATGATTGAGATGAGAAGAGAGATGGAGCGGCTCCGAAGAGAGAGAGAAGAGCCGAGCGAGCCTGAGGACATTCCTGACGCTGATGCAGAGGCAGCAGCCGCAGCAGCAGCTGCCGCAGCGGCAGCCGCCGCCGGAGGAGGACCACCGAGAACGATGCGGGAACTACACAATCCCGGATCTACACTGATGCATCATTGGGTGGTGGTACCTGCTATTGTGGGGGATTTCAAGTTCCCTCCGAACACCCTGCAGATGCTCCCGCATTTTCACGGGCTTGCCACTGAGGAACCCCATCTCCATCTCCAGGAGTTTCTGATGATCTGCAGTACTGTCCACGACCGTCATGTGGACCAAGATACGATTCGAATGATGGCCTTCCCTTTTTCACTGGCAGATAGAGCAGCCGCCTGGCTGAAACATCTAGGGAAGTTTGTTTACACCTGGGATCAGCTCCGCACCGAGTACTTGAACAAGTACTATCCACTCGGGCGGACGAATGCAGCGAGGGCCCTGATCAACAACTTCTCCATGCTCCCTAATGAGCAATTTCACGAAGCATGGGAGAGGTTCAGAGAGCTTCTGGATAGATGCCCACACCACGACATCTCGAAGCCGAACCTAGTTCAGAGCTTCTTTAGTGGGATGACACCAGAGCTTCAGGGTTTGGTGAATGCTTCTTGCGGCGGGTCCTACTTTGCCAAGGACCACAACCAAGTCTGGGCCATCTACGAGGAGATGGCAGAAAATTACATGGTGATGTCCCAGACTCGGTTGTACACTCAGAGATCTCAGCAGCCGCCAGGACCCGTGCAGTATCAGCGGATAGCACGGGTTGATGCAGGTCCATCCAGTTCGTCCACAGTTGCGGCCGCACAGGCAGAGTCGGCCACTGCGGACATGGGGATTATTAGCGAGAAGTTGGACCGCATGGAAATCATAGAGAAGAAGCAGTGCCAGGGCATAACTCAGATGGAGCAAATGGCACAAACTCTGAGCGACATGAAGACCCAGCTCTTGTGTCTTCAGGAGGCACAGACGGCTCCTCAGCCCCGTCTTCTGTCGCGAGGCGATTCAGGCGGCAGCCGCAGCTCGTCCCAGCGCTCCAGCTCCTTGCAGCAGCCTAGACAAGTTCACCTTGTACAGGCGGAGCCGTACCAGCAGCAGCAGCCCTCCTACCAGTCACCACCATCTCCTGACTTACAGATGGTGATATATCAGCCGGATCAGCCTTTGGCAGCACTGCCACCAGACCCCTTTGATGCTGAGCCGTTGATGGACGTCAACGGGATTTGGTATGACCGTCCTCAACCTGGAATCCGACGAGACCATCCCGGATTCAGGTGGGGGAATGGGGGTAACCAGTCCCAACAGCAGCCAGCCGGTCAGGGAGGGCAGTACTCCCAGCAGAGAGATCACCAGCAGCCCCCTGCATACCAGCCACACCAGCCATCATCCTTCGTACCTCGTCCCTATCAGCAGCAGGGACAGAATTGGAGACGTGAGCAGCAGGCTCACCCGCAGCAGCATCATTCCTCTTACCCCTCTCAGCCACAGCAGCAGCAGGTCCAGCAGCCTCATTACCAGAGAGGCAACCCGTCGGGCTCCCATGAGAGCCCCGCCACGGATGATTTAGCCCGCCTCTTCACAGAGCAGCAGGCTACATTTAGACGGGAGATGGACGAGTTCCGCCAGGAGATGCGGGACCTGATGAGAGGGAAGGCCGCCATCCCTGCACAGATTGAGCCGAATCCGAATAACTTGAAGAGGAAATCTGAGCAGGTAGTTCACACAGAGCCTACCACTTCTAGTGACTCATTTGATGTTATCTCGTCGGATTTATTTGATGTTGATTTTGTCACACTTAGGAGCGGTAGAAGACCAGCAGGAGGCGCCTCATCTGAGCGACCACACGAGGATCCATCTAGAGCGCCAGATGAGGAAGAGGAGAGCGGTACTGAAGCCGCACATCATGATGACGGTGGTACTGATGCCACCCGAGATGCTGATTCCACCGGCGGTACTGAGGCCGCCGTTTCACCACATAGAGGAGGTGGTACTGACGCCACCAGCAGAGCCGAGCCAGCCCGCGGTACTGAGGCCGCCAGACGTCTAGTTGTAGAGCCGACTAGAGGTGGTACTGATGCCACCAACATTTATTCTGATAGAAATGTTGTCTTTCCTCGCATGCATGTATCTCGGAACTCTGATTTGAATAAAGGAAAAGGTTTAGTTTTTTCTGATCCCACTGTGGTGAATGATGTTTGTGAGGATCCAGTCATCGAATCATCTAGACCTATTCCTAGTCCTTCATCTGAGAAGGACCCTGTGATCCCCTTTCCTAGAGCCCTTGAGTTGGGGAAGGGGAAGAAAAAAGAAAAAGATCCAAAAAAGAGAGAGCAGGAGGAGTTCAGCCAGAGCATAATAGACCGATTTCACATACAGCTGACCCTCAATGAGGCTTTGCAACACATCCCTCTTCTTCAGCGATCCTTGAGAGATAAGACCACAGTCAGAAGGACGAAGAGGAACAAGACCGCAGAAATTCATGTGTTGACCAAAGCCACGTGTTACGCGATCCAGAACCATCTGCCGACTAAGAGGCCAGATTTAGGGGCCCCGTATGTCAGATGTCAGATTAGTGAGCAGAGGTTCAACCGTACTCTATTAGATAGCGGATCGTCGATCAACCTTCTTCCGGCAGCCCTTCTCGACCACTTAGAGTTGGGCACTCTTGTACAGAGCAGGACATATCTTCAGTTTGCTGATCGGTCTGTCAAGAGGCCAAAGGGGTTGTTGCGAGACGTTGTCGTCACAATTCAGGGTTTGCAATTCCCCGTGGACTTCGTAGTGCTGGACATGGAGACCCCTGATTTGTTGACCGATTCCCCCATCATCCTCGGTCGCCCGTTCTTGGCCACAGCCAAAGCGGTGACTGACCATGACAGTGGGAGGGTATTCTTTCGCGTCCAGGGCGAGAGTATACAAATAGAGACGGTTAAGGACCACAGAGCCAGAGCTAGATCCCGCTCACATGGCAGTACAGATTCAGAGCAGCTGACAGACGTAGAGCCAGACATCCACCGGGACTGTGATTTTGTGATCACAGATGATGAGGCAATTTGGGCAGATCCTGCAGCACAGACCATCCTCTCATATTCAGATACAGCTGATGCAGAGATGATAGCAGAGGATAGTCTGGAGAGCACAGCCCTGGTTCAGGATACTATTGAGTCAGCAGAGTCGGAACTTGATCGCGACACGATTTCCAGTGATGGTGGTACTGAGGCCACCCTGCTCTATGGTGGTGCTGATGCCACCTTGTCTGATATAGATCCCTCGGATTCAGAATCTGATTGGGCAGATTGTGATGATCAGATGCCAGATCTGGATCCACCTGAGCCTATAGATGAGGAGGAGGTAGAGGCAGAGCAGATCAGAGACAATGCAGAGGAGCCGCCTTCTCCAGATCCAGTTTGTGAGAGTTCATTATCATTTTCCCAGGCAAATTTGGCAGAATTGTCCGCATACACACATCTTCTTCAGAAGCCCGATTTGCCAGCACCCAGCTGTCCAGAGCTAAAGCCGCTCCCTACTTCGCTGAAGTACAGATTCCTTGCGGGAGAGTCTGAGATGTACCCAGTCATCATCTCTGCTGATCTGACTGATGAGCAAGAATCCCGTCTGATGGAGGTTCTTGAAAAGAACCGCAAGGCAATTGGATGGAGCATAGCAGATCTCCATGGGATTAGTCCCTCGTTGTGCTCCCACCATATCTATCTTGAGGAAGGGGCAAAGCCGTCACGTGAGTTCCAGCGACGACTGAACCCCAACCTAAGAGAGGTTGTTATGAAGGAAATATCAAAATGGTGGAGTGCAGATTTTATTTATCCCATTTCCGACTCCAAGTGGGTCAGCCCCTTGCATGTGGTGCCCAAGAAGACGGGCATCACTACTGTGATCAGTGAGTCGGGAGAGGAGATTGCTACACGAGTACCCACCTCTTGGCGGGTCTGCGTTGACTACAGGAGACTCAACCAGGCCACCAAGAAGGACCATTTCCCCCTGCCTTTTATTGATCAAATAATAGAGAGACTGGCAGGGAAGAGCCATTATTGCTTCTTAGATGGGTACTCAGGCTACAACCAGGTAGCCATCGCTCCTGAGGATCAGGAGAAGACCACCTTTACCTGTCCCTTCGGTACATACGCTTTTCGACGCATGCCATTTGGGCTATGTAACGCCCCTGCGACTTTTCAGAGATGCATGCTGTCGATATTTTCGGACATGGTAGGGGAGTGTTTGGAGGTCTTCATGGACGACTTCTCGGTTTACGGCGACGGTTTCGATTCCTGTCTTGACTGCCTAGACCGAGTGCTCCAGCGATGCATTGCTACCCGCTTAGTTCTGTCTTGGGAGAAGAGTCACTTCATGGTGACTCAAGGGACGGTGCTTGGCCACATCATCTCCAACAGAGGCATGGAGGTTGATCCGGCCAAGGTCGATGTCATTCGGAAACTCACACCACCGTCCAATCTGAAGCAGTTACGGTCATTTCTGGGGCACGTTGGTTTTTATAGAAGATTCATTCATGATTTTAGCAAGATTGCCCGACCGTTGACTGACCTCTTGACGAAAGACACCGAGTTCCTTGTCGATGACAAGTGTCTTTCGTCCTTTGAGACTCTCCAGCAGTGCGTAATTGAGGCTCCTGTCCTTCAGCCACCCGATTGGTCTCTCCCACTCGAGATCATGACGGACGCCTCCGATTTTGCCGTAGGAGCAGTGCTAGGACAGAGGAGGGATGGAGTACCGTTTGCAATACACTATGCTAGCCGCACATTGGATTCCGCACAGCGGAATTATACAGTCACAGAGAAGGAGATGCTAGCAGTAGTGTTTGCCCTAGATAAATTCAGATCATATATCATTGGATCTCGAGTGACCTTGTACACAGACCACACCGCCATCAGGTACCTCATGTCAAAGAAGGATGCCAAAGCCAGACTTACTAGATGGATCCTTCTACTCCAGGAGTTCGACATTGAGATCAAGGATAAACCTGGAGTCAAGAATGTGGTGGCGGACCATTTATCCCGATTAGAGCAGCCTGAGGATTCTGAGCAGATTGACCCCATTTGTGATACCTTCCCAGACGAGGCGATCCTTGCTATCACCTCACTCCCATGGTACGCCGATATTGTGAACTTTCTTGTTGCTGGGAAAGTCCCACAAGATTGGCCCAGGCAGAGGCTTGAGACCTTCCTTGCGAAGGCCAAGTCCTACCACTGGGAGGATCCCATCCTTTACCACGAAGGAGGGGATAGCATCTGGCGTCGGTGTATTCCTCAGGAGGAGCATCATAGCGTCCTCACTTACTGCCACAAGCTTGAGGCAGGAGGACATCATTCTGGGAGGAGAACGGCACAGAAAGTGCTCCAATCCGGCTTGTGGTGGCCTACACTCTTCAAGGACTCTGATGAGTTCGTGAGGAGGTGTACTGACTGTCAGAGGATGGGCACTTGTGGACAGCGTGATATGATGCCGATGCAGCCCATTCATTTCTGTGAGGTTTTTGACGCATGGGGCATCGATTTCATGGGTCCATTCCCTAAGAGTCAGGGATTTGAGTACATTCTGTTGGCCGTAGATTATGTTAGTCGTTGGGTTGAGGCTATCCCCGCCCGAGCCGCAGATGCAAAGACAGTTTGCAGGTTTTTGAAGAAGCACATAATCATGCGGTTTGGGGTTCCACGAGTTCTTATTTCTGATGGGGGATCTCATTTCATCAACGACCAGGTGAAGGCACTTGCTAGAGAGTTCAGTATAGACCATCGTGTTGCCACACCATACCATCCACAGACGAATGGTCTAGCTGAAGTATCGAATAGGGAGATCAAGCATATTTTGCAGAAAGTCGTCCGCCCTGACCGAAAGAATTGGTCACAGCTTTTGGACTCGGTCTTGTGGGCATATCGGACGTCTTTCAAGACTCCATTGGGTACATCTCCCTTTCGCCTCGTGTATGGCAAGCCCTGTCACCTACCAGTTGAGCTGAGGCACAAGTCACTCTGGGCAGTCACAGACATATTGATGGATCCAAATGGTATAGGAGACCAGAGGAGGGCAGAGTTAGCCGCCTTGGAAGAGCTTAGAGATGCAGCTTTCTCAAACAGCCTACATTATAAGGAGAAAATCAAGGAGTGGCATGATTCTCATATCAGCCACAAGCATTTTGAGATTGGACAGAAAGTATGGCTGTTTGATGCAAGGCTTAGATTATTTCCAGGGAAGCTACAGAGCAAATGGAAAGGACCCTATTTGGTCAGGAAGGTACACGATAACGGTAGCATTGATATATCTGAGTTATCTTCTGAGAGTACCTTCCGAGTGAACGGCCAGCGGCTCAAACCATTTCTAGATCATGAGCCGCGGGACGTTATTATTGCTGCTATTCATTTTGCGTGAGATGTGGTCTTTGACTCACATCTTTTACATCTCACGCCTGATTTTCACTGTTCCTCCGCCTGTATAGATCCAGTTGTCCATATCAATCCATTCTTTAGTCCCACATCCCATCTCTCATCTTATGATTATGCTATACTTAGGGTGTACTTTACCCTAAGTATAGGGGGGGTGTCGGACCTGTGAGTATTCTTTTCATTCTTTCTGCTCTTGTTTTTATTCTGCTCTTGTTTTTGCTGCCTATACTTAGGGATATTTTACCCTAAGTATAGGGGGGCAGATTCTGTATATTCTTCACTCGGCTTTCCCTTCATGTACAGCTTTCTATACTTAGGATTAGTTAATCCTAAGTATAGGGGGAAACCACCGAGTTCCTCTCATTCTATTCATTTATTCGTTCCTGTACTTAGCCATTCCTTTTCACTTCCCTTTTACTAAGCACGAGTTATGTCTTCTTCATCGCTCTTGATCACTCTGAGGACATCGCTCGAGCTAAGTATAGGGGGGGTGTGTATATATTTCATATATACTTTAGCCATAACTCGTACTTTGTGTGAGTGTGTAATAAATAAAATGGCTAAAAATCACAAAAATTAAAAAATTTTCATGTACATAAATCTCTTTTATTCTTGCACATACATAGCTAGTGTACAAAGTATTTTTGTAAAAATGATTTCAAAAATCTTTGTGTAAAGCTTGTGTAAAATATTTTGCATCAAAATTATGTATATGTACAAAATTTTTCCAAAATGTTTTAAAAATCAAAAGTTTGCAAAAATCTTGTGTAAATGTGTGTAAATATCTTTTTGCAAAACTTGCACTTCATGCATCATTCATTCATGATTTCAAAACATTTTTCAAAAATTTTTTTTTTTTGCATGATTGTAAAATATTTGTAAATAGCATCTTGTGTACATATATGTATATAGTTTTTCCTGGATAAGAGTTGACATTTAAACTGAGCCTGGAATTAAATTGAGAAATGGAGCTTGAATAAGATCTTAATTCACTTAACTTCAAGAGGAACCTTGTAGGACTTAGGGTTAAGGCTTTTCAGGTCCATAAGGACTTAATTCTTTGAGTCCACTAGGCTATGAGCATATGTCATCTTGATGAGCCTAAGTAGAGCACTTAACAACACACGCATGACTCTCAGAGACAATGGCTTAACTTGCACCTGCACTTTACACATGGCTCTCCATGGACGAGGTGGTGAGGAGGCAGTTTCCTTTGGCTTGGGGTAGCATATGAGGGTAGTACTTCTAGGCGGAACCTCTCTTCTTCTTATAGTGAGGAAGTGCACCTCAACTTGGTCTAGTGGTGTTGAAAGCTAAAGACAGAAGCTGTGGGTTGCAATAAAGCTTCAAAAGAGGGGATAGTCTACTGGCTCAAGGAGAAATTTTCTTATATATGCTGCACCATGTAGATATGTGTACAGAAGTCTTGAAAAAAAAAATGCAAAAAGACTCCAAAAAAGTGGTGGGTCGGATTGAAAATTTAATAACCCCACCGGAGTGAAAAAGCAAAAGCTTATGGTATCATGTTACATCTCATGAAGCTTGCAGCGGGAGACTTAGCTACACTGGCTAAGCTTCCAAAAACTCTATACTTCTACCCCCTCTTCTTGAGCCGGTTGCACTTGAACTTAGAAGGGAATACCCCGCTTCTCGAGGAAAAGAGTTGCTAGACCGAGGCATTAGAGTTACCAGGTTGAGGGAGGTTGTTTCTTTGTCACTTCTGAGGTGGGGAGCCACATATCACTTACACCGCAAGGAAAAGATTCATGGTCATTAGAGTTTGTGTATGTAGACTTGTTCGATCTGGTTTATTGAGGAGTCTTGCCTATAGATTGGTGGAACTTGGAGGCTGTTGAGTTTTAAGCTTAAGTCCAAACAAGGTTCCGACACATTAATAATCCAAAGATCTGATCGAGCTCCATATTTCAATTTAATGAAGGAAAATTTAATAAGTCAACCTTGATCCATGTACATCCTCTTTTTTCTTTTTCTTTCTTTTTCACTTCTTTTTCAAATAAGTGTTTGCTAAGAGACTAGCAAAGTTAAAGCATAGGGGGTGATGAATACCCATTCATCACTCTTTATTCTATTATTTTAGCTACAAAAACCTTTGCAAATACATGTAGATATGTGTAAATACAAATAATTACCAGAAGCATGCATTGTGTAAAAACCTATAATTAGCATGTTTTTGTGCACAAAATAAAAGAATAAAGAGCAAAAAGAAAAAGAGGGAAATATTTAGAATAAATATTGAGCAACCTAACCCAAGGGAGGGCTCAGCATGGGCCTGACCGCATAAAAGCCAAAGTAGAGGGAGATAGGGCTCACATGTATATACTCTTGTAAATAAAACTATATATTTTCCTCACCCAAAAATATGTTGTAAATATCCTTGTCTATATTGTGTATATTTAAAAAGCTATTAAAAAACAAAATAAAAAGATAAAAATCAAAAAGTCAAAAATACCTTCACCAGGTGTATAGACCACCACACCTTTGTATTTATTTAACCTTGTAAATAAATTCATTTATTTTCTAAAACTTTTTGTAAATATTCTTTGTTACATGTTGTAAATAAAATAAATAACAAGAAACAAAACAAAAATCAAATAAAAATCACAAAATGAAAAATACAAAAATTCATTGTATAAATACCATGTATATAAATGTATTCATTTATTTATTTCACCCTTGTATATATGTTGATAAAAATAAAATAAAAATATTCTTTTATTCCATATTTTATCTTGTAAATAAATAAAATACAAAATAAGCATAAAAACACAAAAAATAACAAATAAAAAAATCAAAAATAAAAATCCATACAGTGTACATATACCTATATATAGAGCTAACCTATTTTTATTCCCAAAAATTAATTAAAAATCACCAAAAAATAGAAAAAAATAAAAGAAAAATATTTCATGTTTTAAGTTTTCTCTAATTCAGCCTATTTCTACCCTAAAAAAATAAAACAAAAATTAACAACACGTGGCAGAGTCTGGTTGGTCCACGGGGGAATGTTGACCCCGGTCAACTCCCCCGCGACCCCTTTCCTATTCTGGACCATGCGCGCCGCGCCTTCCTTCGCCGATTTATGCACGCGCATCCAGGCTGTCTTCCACTCACCCCCCGCGCCCAAATTCTTCGCCGCACATCCCTCTCCCTCGCCGGATCTTCAGCCATCAAATCTACACCTTCCTTTGCTGTCCTCACGCAACCCTAATCGCCCGGTCACACTATATATCCTTCACCTCCGCCGCCTTCGCGCGCCATCTTTGGCCCTTCTCTTCCTTCCCCGTGACCTCCATTGGCTCCGCCTGAGTGACAGCGAGCGTTAGCCCGTGTTGCAGTGAGGCGAGGGAGCGAAACCATCGATCCGGCGTAACCTCGCCGTTACTTGCTCCGCCGCCGGCGTTGAGCACCGAGCTTCAGGCCTTGACGCCCTTCGAAGCTACGACCAGGAGATAGCCCATCTCCACCACAGTCTCCAGCATCCATCAGGTAGCCGTAGTTTCCTTTAGTTTAGAGCAATTTTCAATTACGCCCAAATCCCATCTCCGACGCACTTCTTCGATTCCGATCACTCCGCTTATCATCTCGACCTTCCGACTATTCCATCACCTTCACCGTGTCCCCACGCACCTTCTTCACCCATTCGCACAACCCAGATCGCACAGGATCTGGGAGTCGAGCTCCACCGCCGTCGCTTCGCCGGAGCTCTTCCGCCACGCCGCACCTCCCACCTTCACCCCGCCTTCTTGGTCGAGGCATTTTGCCCTCGACCCGCGAAGCTTCTTGCCTACTTTGCAGGTCGAAACGAGGGCGTCTGAGGCCCTTCGCCATTCAGCCAGGAGCTTCGAGCCGCCAGGTCTCGCCGGAGCCCCCTCAGGGCTCGGTTGAGCTCTTGGCCACCACCAGCAGCTGCGGGATCGTTCAGCGGAGCTTCTCCGACCTTCAGGCGCAGCTGAGGAGGGCGGATACACCTTCACGAGGCCGGCGAAGTTCGCCGGCCACCAGTTCTTCGAGGACCCTCCAGAGCCGTCCGATGCACCCTCTGCTCCAGATCTGATCGTGACCGTTCATCTGTGGAGGAGCAGCGACCGTTGATCCATTTGAGGATCGCATCTGGACCATCGATAGCAGAGGAGAGAGGTGCCAGCGTTTCATACGTCCGATCATACACGTGGACCTCTCCCCACCGTTGATCAGAGCCGAAGAGGAGAAGAGAGAAGAGGCGCCGCCATCCAGACCGTTCGATCAACCACGTGGCGCCTATCCGACCGTCGGCTATTAATAAAGGGGTAAATATCATAGGGCCCCCTCTGTTTGTCGTATTA